>CANYCX011867066.1:0-22271 GCA_948193385.1 Breynia disticha f. nivosa | reverse complement strand
TGTACATGACTATATTTGTGAGCATTTGGCATAAGTTGTATTTTTACGAAGACTTATTTTGATACAACATATGTTTTGTAAATTTTGTAGCAAGGGTTTGGAAAATGAATGTTTTTTTATATATGTCTTTCAATTCTGTTTCATATTATTTATTAAATATTAATTTAAATCAAAAAAATTGATTTTTGAATTTGAGTATCGTTTGTAGGAGGGAAGTATACGCAAATGATAGTTGAATTCGGGGTCACATTCGTAGCTTCCAAGCATCACATCTGAAGGATGATAAATGGCATTCGTGACTCTGAAATCAAGGCTGAAATTGCTGGTCAGAAAGTGACTCACGTGCGTGACTCACTTCCATCACAAATGAGGGACTCAAATAGACTCAAACGGACTCAAATAGACTCAAACATTTGCCTTGCAACTTTGGGCAAAACACAAGTCACTCACCAAATATAGTCCAAAATGTATTTGATTTGAGTTGTTTAAGTGGGGGCATTTTTGACACTTCATAAGGGTTGAATGGAGGCTTATACATAGGGGTGTGTTGGGTTTATTTGGGGTTGTTTGCACACCCTTTGCTAGAGAGTTTTGGAGGCAAGAAGCAAGGGTTTTGTTCTTGTTTTCTTCCTCTTTTATGTTCATTTTTATTTTCCTTTTGTTAGTTCTTAACCTAGCCACGTTAGGCCAAGGTTTTTGTTGGATTTTCCTATGATGTAAATAGATATTATGCTTGGTTTCTTTTTGCATTTGAGGTTTGTGTTTGAATGGATTTATCTTGCTTTAATTTTGTCTATTTGATTGAGCTTAATGAATGAATGGTTTAATGGGCAACTATAGTTGAATGTTTTAGCCGCCTTATGCTAAAATTGCAAAAGCCATAGAAATGGCTAAATAATTGCTTGAATCTATGTCTAAAAATACGTAGTGGTGCCTATGATTAGATATTCATAGATATCAATTAATCGATTGCACTTTAGGAACAATTAATTGCATTCGCTTGTTAATTATTCGTTCTAGTAATCCTATTCTAGAGTTGCAAAAGCCTAGATTTAGGAAGGCTAAATCAAATAGAATTGGGGCTTATTTGGATAGAAATATACCAAATGACCTTGATATGTTCGATAAAATGCCTAGGTGATTATTGTCTTGCCTAGTTTAGTGTATCACGAAAGTAGAACACTTGCTAGGTTTAAGGACACAAGTTTGAGCAACCCGAAAGGGACTCTTAATTGACGATAGCGCGAGAAAACCATCATTAACCTCGAGTCATTAAGTAACCAAGTATGAAGTTTATTGAAGTCTAGGAAAACCCATATTTTTTGTTCATTGTTGAGTATTTATTTTTTAATTTCTTGTCTTTATATTTTCTTTATTCAAATCAAAATCCACAAAATCCCATTTATTTTTATTGCTTTCCTTATTTTTCTTTACGGTACCGAATCAATCTAAATACTATGTTCCTCGAGAGATTCGATCCCAGGAGGCATACTTCCGTGGTAAAACTACATCGATCTAGTGTGCTTGCTAGACAACGGTCACCTAAGTTGAAGTTGGACTTACATATAAAGGCAAAGGGTTAATTAAGGCTAAACCTAATCTTGAAGGATGGAGTTAGATTTATACCTAAAGAAAAGCATAAGGTTAATGCCCAATTCAAAGCTAATTGTAAAGACTTACCATTACAAGAAAAGATAGATTTAGCTATATATATTTAATGATTAATTAAATACAGTTGCTATTTATGAAACTTTAGTCATGGAAAAAATTATTCATCATTGTAATACCCCAAAAATTCATCTTAATAAAATAATATAAAATGCCGAGACATTAAATTTTAAATAGTAAATAGAGGAGTGAGAAAAATAAGGAAAAAAATGATTAAAGGGAAATATGGTTGTGTGACATGAGCATGCACAAGCCTTGTAAAGGCTAATATAGGTCAAATGTAAAACGCACGGGCTTAACATAATCGTATTAAGTGGTCGTAATAGTGGAGCACAGGTTTAGACACAAGTGTGCCGACTACATGGTCGTGTGTAATGTCTGAAATATATAAATAGATTCATTCCCACGTTAAAAACATTTTTACAGCAGATAACCTAAAAATTCACCCTCAACCTAACTAGAAAGCTCCAAAAAACCTAGTAAGAAGAAAGAAGGGACAAACCACTACATAAGCATAATCTCCTTGAGGAAAGGTATATTCTGTACATTCCATATCAATTTGTGTTAAGAATTTAGGTTGAGATTACGGTTAGGCTTTAGAATTTTAAGTTGATTAAGATGAATGGGTGGGTGAGGAAATCTAATATAAGGAAAACCTAAGAGAGAAAAAGGAGAAATTATGTTTGATTAAGGTTGTGTATGAAAATTAGAGATTTAACAGTAAATTTGGGGTTTTGGTGAATTAGATGAAAAAGTTTTTAACTCATGTGTGAAATATTGTTATAGGTGACAAAAATTAAGAAAAGTGGCAGAGTAAAATACTGAAGTATCTGAACTTTGAGGGAATTGAGGTAAATTGTGGAGCTCAATTTTTTTCCCATTTAAATAATATAAGAAATAAAGATAGAGAAGATAAAATCTCATATATAAATATATCCTGAACTTGGGCCCAAATACATTTGTCACAAAATACACAAACCAGCGGAAGCAAAATATCTTATATACATATATGTACATGTCTGTACAAAACAAAAGCTGAATAAAACACTGGAGCCGAACCTCCTACAGAAATCTCGATATGCCTCTGATCAACAGCTCGCAAGTCCGTGGTAGCTACCTACGATGTGCACCACAATTCAACATTAAAATAGGTGAGTATTTACAAATATTCAGCAAGTGGTAATCAAAATATTGAATAAATGAAGTGCAGGGAAACAACATTAGATCGTGCTGGATGAACACGAGGACGTGCTCAACAGCTTTCCCAGTTGACACATCGTGTCAAAACACACGAATTGTGTTCATATAACACAAACCCAGGTAACATGATCGTGCTACCTTAGAACACGAGGGCGTACTCATACACAATCCTAGAATGGCCCAACAGCACGGAGTGTGCTAATCAGCACATGGTTGTGCTTAACTACTATTTTGTTACTTTACAATCTGATCTCATTAAGTTTCTTAGCAAACAAGTTATGCATAGGTATAAACCTATCTAGCATTAAATATATATCAATCACACAGTGTTCAAACTCATCAAACACATAATCACACTTGTTTGCATCATAATATAGTCAAGTACCAAAAATACCATCTCAAATGAACTCATATCATAATCAACAGCATACATATATAGATAGCAAAAATCCATGCTCATATGAATGTCATAATCTCGTGTATACAATGAATCTCAAGCACACGTATATGCAAATGCCCAGGGCTTACATCCATCGGCGTCTCACCGGCATCGCGAGTCTCACGTGGCATATCGAGTCTCACGTGGCATCGAGTGTCTCACTCGGCATCGTTAATAAATCATGGAATTGTCGGGAATCTCTCAACTGACATGTCAGAAGTCTCTCAACTGACAGTGTGCGTCTCACGTTGTATCCTCTATAGCTCAGTGTCACACAAAACATGCAACACAATGAATGATTATGTGCATTCAACATGCTTCACGATAATCTCAACTGTATGCTCAACTCAAGCAAGTCTCATGCTTAATAAATACATGCCAAAGCAAGTGACATGCTACTATAAGTCAACATAATGTCAATCAGGCATGTAATGAAACAGAGCATACCAATCGCAATCACAATCAATACTCATATCAACACAAGCTAGAAATCACATCAAGCTAATTATGTTTCACAAAACATAAACATATGAGTATTTTAGTTCTCTTTTAAAGCTTTATATCTTTTATCTCTTTTTCCTTTAAGTATAATAATACTTAACTAAGGAAATCACTTACAAAACTACTCGATACTCGTAAGTATAAAGGTCGTTAGTGGAAACCACTTACCTCAGAATTCGTTCAACTAAGCACCGTTTCCATCGCTTTAACACCAACTTAAAATCTTCGATTCGTAATCGTCTAGCTCCTCCTAGACAAGTAATTAAGTCATAAATCACTCATTTAGTAATTTAATTTCCTTTCTAGAACATCAACCAACTCCTACCTATGTTCCAGCAACATTCCAGCAACTAATTACTTCCATCCAGTAAGTTTTCAGTAAGCTTACTTAATTACAACAATCCAAGAATAAGTATATAAGCTTAGCTTCACACTTAGGATGAATTTTCACAAGAAATGATGTTATTTTGATCCAAACACGTTGCTGAACACCTTCCTAGGGCTTCCAATTGACCTGAATGCTTCCTTTCTCTGTTTTGAAGTGAATGGAAAATAGAATCGATCAAGTCAGTTTAGTCCCAATGAACACGACTTAGAGCACGGGTCGTGCCACTGATCATGCTGTGCTTTTCTCAACACGAGTTCCTGTTCTGCTGTGCATGGTATTGTTCTGAAATAAATTCAACACGATGGCGTGTTGATTTTCCCGGATGAGCATCGGCCGTGCTCATCATCCCCCATGAGCACGAAGGTGTGCTCATAGTCGTGCTATCTGTTGTTTTTTTCCATTTTTTTCCTAAATCAATCTAATTTGACCCAAACAAATGCAGTTTTTATTTTATTTTAAATCTTATAATTTCCAGGACGTTACAAACATGTACCAATTTACACTCACCTAGATGTTCATTGTATGCATATGTTTAGTATAGATGAATATATAATAAATAAAAATATGATTAAATGTTAGATTGATGAATGAGAACATACGACTTGAAATGGTTGATATATTGGATTTGTGTGAACTATGTTGACTATGTGGATCATGACATGTTGCATAGGCATTATGCACTACATTACATAACTTTAGAAGTGATACTGACACACTGGGTATTGTGATGGCAGCTGTTGAGCTACATGAGTTGAAGAGACAGCTAAAGTAGCTGTTAGAAAAAGGTTTTATACGACCTAATGTATCACCTTGGGTCGCACTAGTGCTATTCATGCAGAAGAAAGATGGTAGTATATGATTATGTATCAATGATCATCAGCTGAACAAGGTGACAGTGAAGAATAAGTATTTGTTGACACGGATAGATGATTTGATTGATTAGCTATGAGGAGCAATGGTGTTTTCTAAGATTGATCTGAGATTGAGTTATTGGCAGCTGAGAGCTGAGGAGAGTTCTATATCGAAGACAACGTTTAGGACTCAATATGGGCATTTTGAGTTCACTGTGATGTCATTCGAGTTGACAAATGCGTCAACTGTGTTTATGTCTTTGATGAATAAGGTATTTCAGCCTTATTTAAATCAGTTCGTTGTGATGTTCATTAATGATGTATTAATCTATTCGAGAGACAGGGAAGAGCACCGAAGACATCTTCGAATTATTCTCGAGTTGCTGAAAGCAAAATAGTTTTATGCTAAGTTCACCAAATGTGAGTTCTAGATGTCAGAAGTTCTCTTTCTAAAACATGTGATTTCAGCTAAAGGAGTGAAACCTGATCCTAATAAGATAAAGGCAGTTCAGGAGTGGGAAGCTCCTAAAAATGTGTCTGAGGTACGATGTTTTCTAGGCCTGACAGGTTACTATCGAAGATTTATTAAGGATTTTTTGAGGATAGCTAGACCGATAACTTTTTTATTGAGAAAGAATGCTCCGTTTGTCTGGAATGAGAAATGTGAGGAAAATTTCAAAAAGCTGAAGAAGAGGTTAGTCAAAGCTTCAGTTCTTATGTTACCTAGTCAAGGAGGTGAATTTGTGGTTTAAACAGATGCGTCTGGAGCAGGATTAGGTGGAGTACTAATGCAGCATGGTAGAGTGATTGCTTGTACTTCACGTCGGTTGAGACCGCACGAAACTAATTACCCTACTCACTATTTGGAGTTAGTTGTAATTATTTATTCTCTGAAGGTTTGGCGACACTAATTGTACGGTGAGACATTCTAGATCTTTACCGATCATAAGAGTCTCAAGTACATTATGACCCAGTGAGAGATAAACTTGAGACAGAGGTTGTGGATTGAGTTACTTAAAGATTATGACTGCATTATTGAGTATCATCCCAAAAAGGCAAAGGTGATCGTTGATGCTTTGAGCAGAAAGGGAAAAGAAGATGATGATTTTGTTACTTATATAGCAGAGTCTTTATTTGCTTTGCGAGAGTTACAGGTTCAGTTGGATTTGGTTGAGAATCAGATGTTAGTGAATAGCCAAGTTAGACCTCAGATGAGAGACTTGATAGCTGAGTGTCAGAAAGAAGATGAACATCTGATGCAAATTAAGAAGAAAGTCGAGAAAGGAAAGGTAACTACTTTGCATAGAGTAGATGATGATGGTGTGTTATATTATCAAGAGCGATTATGTGTTCTAGACATTACTGAAATTGAAGAATGATCTGATGACTAAGGCACATTCTTCACCTTATTTAGTACATCTTAGTAGTATGAAGATGTATCGGGATATGCGAGAGATGTGCTGGTGGGTACATATGAAAAAAGAGATAATAGAGTTTGTCCCTAGATGTCTACCTTGTTAGCAGATCAAGGCAGAACATCAAGCTCCAGCTGGAAAATTATGACCGTTAGAGATTTCAGAGTGGAAATGGGAGAAGATCACCATGGATTTCATTATAGGTTTACCGAGGACGTTTCGACGTCACGATGCTATTTGGGTGATAGTTGATAGACTGACGAAATCGGCACATTTCTTAGTTATTTGACAGGATGATACGTTGTATAAGAGAACTAGTTTGTATGTTGTCGAGATCGTAAGGTAACATATGTTCTGACTTCAATTGTATCTGATTGTGATCCTAGGTTTACATCATAATTCTGGCAGAGTTTACAGGATGTGGTGGGTACGAGATTGAGGTTTAGTACAACATTTCACCCGCAGTCTGACGGCCAATCTGAGAGGACGATTTAGACAGTCGAAGATGTGCTATGAGCTTATGTTTTGGAGTTTGGATGTAATTGGGACGATCATTTACCTTTGATTGAGTTTGCATACAATAATAGCTACCATTCTAGTATCGGGATGGAACCTTATGAGGCTTTATACAGGAGACAGTGCCAGAGTTCAGCATACTGGGATGTTGAGGGCTTGCATTAGAAAAGGGACCAGAGTTGGTTCAGCAAACTCTTGAGAAAGTGAATGTTGTGAAAAATGTATGCAAGTAGCCCAGGATTGTCAGAAGAGTTATTACAACCGACATCATTGGGAGAAAGAGTATGTTGTCAGAGATAGAGTGTTTTTACAGGTTTTTCCCTGGAGAGGTGTTATTAGATTCGGGCGACAGGAAAAGTTGAGCCCTATGTATATCAGACTGTATAAAATTATTGAGCGAGTGGGACCACTAACATACAGATTGAGGTTACTAGACGAGTGATCCTGACTACATGATGTTTTCATGTTTCTATGTTGAGATGGTACCGATCTAATCCTAGTTATGTGTTGAGAGCTCCAGAATTGAAGATATCAGAGGAATTATCTTACAAGGAGGAACCTTTTGAGATTCTGGACAAACAGCTGAGACAATTACAGAACCGAGAGATTAGTATGGTACTAGTGAAATGGAGTTTCCATTCGCCAAAAGAGGCTACCTGGGAGGTCAAGTCTGATATGAGATAACAGTACCCGTATATGTTTCCAAACGTAGAGTCAGAGCTATGAGGTATGTTTTGATTTGAGGCTTTGATATTGAAATCGTGTTTTTAGCATAGGGTTGCTGGTATTATGTTGTTGTTTGTTGCTATTAATAGCCATATTAAAGTATGGAATGTTAAGCATATAAGATTACCATACTTAAGTTATTAGAAATTGATTGCGATTTAATTTGAATTGAATTTCGAGGAGGAAATTTCCTAAGTGGGGGAGAGTTGTAATGCCCTAAAATTTATTAGAATTAATATATACGAAAAATAAATTAAAACAAAATCGAATCAGACAAGAATTAGAAAAAAATGCAGAAAACAGCAGTAAAAATGGTTTGAGCATGACCTCGTGCTCATGTTTGTTGAACAACATGTCATCGTGCTCATACCTGGGAAATAGCATGACCTTATACTGATGTTTCTGGAAATTAATTCAACATGATATCATGCACGATCAAACATAAACTCGTGTTGAAAATCACGGCACGACATGGAGCACGACCTTGCCCAAGGTTGTGTCAACTGGCAGATATTAAACAGAATAACCGACCTCACAGTTTCATTACTTAACATGTCAAAAATTTGCGAAGAAACTTACAAGCAAACCCTAAAACATCTGAAAGGTGTGTCTAAGCAAGGAACAACTGATTTCTTGCAAAAATCAAAGCCAAACATCTTAAGGTAAGGATCTGACACTTGAAACTCTTGCAGTAAATTTGGATTTGATGGTTAGAGAAATGATTTAATTGTTGAATGGATGTTAATTAGTTGAATTGAGTTAAAGGAACTCATATTGATAGTTGCATATGTTTAAGATGAAGTGAGAATGAGAGGATGAGATCATGGTAGTTTGGAAAGGTTCTGAGAACCTAAGATGAAATAGTTAAGGGCTGTAAATTGATGTTTCTAAGTATGAAACAAGTTAAGGAATAAACATTAACAACTTTATGTGATAAATTTCGTATAGGAGGATCTATACGAGTTTTGGATCGAAGTTGAGCCCGACGCTGACTTCGTATGATTTTTTAGGTAAGTGCTCTTACACTTACCATTCCTAAGTGAGTACTTATATGTTTTTATGAACTTAAATTGATGAATTTAAAAGCTATGAATGTTTAACTATGTGTGATTAGTATAAATGCTCATATGTATTATGTTCTTATGAACATTAGTAGCTTGGTTTATAGTTCCTTGCTTGAGATGATCTTTTATGAGCATGAATGAGATGATTCTATTTATATGGCATGATTTTTGTTCTTGCCTTGATTGATTGAGATGGCATGCTCTTATTTGGATTGTCAATGTGCAGGGATGTTATCCTAATTCATAATGTACTTTAATTCTGATAAGACACTTACTGAGTATTTGAACATACTCACCTCTATGTGATTGTTTATAATGATGTGCAGATCATAGGTAGCTTCTACTGGACTAGAGTTCATAGTGATCATTTGCTGCTGTGATATAGTCAAAGGTTGAGCTCTAGTTTTTACTGTCTTTTAGATTTTGTGTTTTGTATTTGACCTTGTATATTGTACAAATTTTGTAGATAAATGCACTCTCAGTTTTGAATTTATTTTCAAACTATGTTCTAGATTCCGCATAACTCTATTTTGATTGTTTATAAAATGGGCTGGATTTATTAAATGCATGTATTTATACTTTCTCTCTCCTCCATATTTAATTTACTATTATGTTATTTACGAAAGGATTATTTATTTAAAAATAAAAATTTTAAAAATTTGAGCTTCACATGGCATGATAGGTATTTGACAGTGAAGTCATTGATATCATGTAAGATGGCTCCCAGAGGATAAGTTAGTCTTTATGTGCTCAAGATGAAATGGTATTTAGATGCTCTTGAGAGGTTTGGGGCGGGGTTTAAATAGAAGCTTGCCACTGACTTAGTCTTTGGTTCCTTACCATCTAGTTATGAACATATGGTTCTTAACTATTATATGCAAAGGGTGGACAAAACTGTGACAGAGTTGCACAGAATTCTTAAGACTCTTGAATAAAGTTTAAGAAGCCACACCCTACCTTGTTGGTTTAGAAAGACGCCCAAAAGGACGTCAAGAATGACATGAAGAGCAAGGGGAAGGATAAGATGCCTCTGAAGCTAAAGGAGGCTGAGTTTAAGCCCAAAGCAATTCCTAAGCCTCATCCTTTGGACTTATGTCACCATTACTTTGAGAAGGGCCATTGGAAGCAACATTGCCCAAAGCTTTTGGGAGAGAAGAAGAAGAAGAAGAGTGATGATGGAGCATCTACTTTAGGTATCTACGTGATAGAAATTAATCTCTCTATTTTGACATTGTGGGAATTGGATACCAAATGTGGTTCTCACATTTGTTGCAATGTGCGGGGACTAAGAAATAGGAGGGCGCTTTCTAAAGGCGAGGTTGATCTCTGAGTTAGAAATGGAGCTAGAGTTGTTGCCATAGAGATAGGAGGCTTAGTTTTATGTTTGCCTATGAGCTTATAGTTAAAACTTTTGAACTGCTTTTATGTACCTACAATGAGCAGGAATATTATTTCAGTTTCACCCTTGAATATTGATGGATTTTCTTTCATTATTGGTAATAATGTTATGAATATACATCATGGAGATGCTTATTATGGATGTGCATCCCTAATTAACAGTTCATATATCCTAGACTTATCAAATCGTGAGCCTATGTTCAACGTAGAGAATAAAAAAGCTAAGTTCGATGAACTTAATATTTCTTACTTTTGGCGTTGTTGTTTAGGACATGCAAGTGAAAAACGCTTTCAAAGACTCCATAAAGATGGAGCTCTTGGGTCTTTTGATTGGAAATCATTAGAACCTACGAATCATGTATTCGCGAGAAAGAAACAAAGAATCCTTTCAATAAGAAAGGAGAGAGAATTGGTGGACTATTGGATCTAATATACTTGAATGTATGTAGACCATTAAGTACACAATCTAGAGGTGTAATGCCCCAAAATTGTTAGAATTAATCTATACGAAAAATAGGTTAAAACAGAATGAATCAGAATGAAAATAAGTCAATTGTAGAAAATAGCAGATGAGCACGGGCACGGGCACGATCGTGCTAAGGGCGTGCTCATGCTTATTGGAAAATGGTCAGCACGATCTCGTGCACGATTTGAATAAAATTCATGTCAAGAAGGCACAACACGGCTTCGAGCACGACCCATGCTGAGGGACGTGCAGTCTGAGAAATTAAAACAGAAATCGATTGACACTGTTTTATTACGAACATAACAAACAACTATGGAACTTATGATAAACTTGGAGGAAAACCCTAAAAAGTTACTGAAAGTGAGATAGAGCAAGGAGAAAGAGGAATTCTTGCCAAAAATTTGAGCTAACCACACTAAGGTTAGTTGTAGACTTAAGTTTGAGTAAACTTATGAGTTCTAGGCTGAGGAATTTTGGAAATGAAGGGAAAGAGCTGAATTAGATGTGTAAATGGTGCTATTTAATTGAATTAGAGTGGTTTGATATCATGTGGATGATTTGGGATAATCAAACGGGGATTAGAAAGGAAATATGAGAATGGGTGATTGGATTTAAAAAGGGAAAACTAAGGAGTTGAATTGTTTTAAGGCTGGAAATGAAGTTTGCATATGTGGAATAAGTTATTTATAGCCTTGTATGGTATTTGTCTTATAGGAGGCAAATTACGACATCCGAATCGGAGTTGAGCCACGAGGCCGACTTCGCGAATTTTTGAGGTAAGTGTCATTTACACTTACCATTGTATGTCTTCCATCTGTATGGTTAATCATACGTGATTAATGTGCAATTCTGGTTGAAATGGTAGTTCAAATGTGTCTGAAAAGAACTTGTTGGATCTTAATTGTTATGGTTGTTCTTATATGTGTTTTTGAGATTATGTGATATTGTGCTAATGATATAGAATTACTTGTGTAAGCATGACCTATTGAATTTCTAACTTGGATATGAAAGGAATGTAATATAGCGTGATTATGCCTTTGGATGATGAGCTATATTGGCTTATACTTTTGATGATGAGCTATGTTTTTGTTCTTATGTTCTTACGAGAATGGAAATTGTTATGCATGAGTATGCACTTGAAATTGAGAGTATGTGGAATGATATGATCATATACATGATTAATGATTGGCCATAATATTCACTTGATACATATGTTGTATAAGCATTGTGTGACACATGGCTAAGATTGATGTTAGGCTGGGCCCAATGATGATTCCAAGCGAGAGCTTGACGCCGGGCTGGGCCCGATGATGATTCCAAGTGAGAGAGTGATGCCAACTAGGCCGAGGATATTCCAGGCAAAAGCTCAATGCCGAACTAGGTCTGAGGAAAAAGAAAATAAAAAGAAAAGAAAAATTCAGGCATATCGTATGTGATGGCATTGGTATATCATTAGCATTCCATAATGCATTCATATGTATTGTTGATTCTATGAAAAGTGTATAGTTGCTTAAATGTTTATTCTACTGCTGTTATAGCTACTGATTTATATGATATTGTAAGTGTTTGTGCTTATGAGATAAGGCATGTGTGAGATTTGCATGTATAATATGGCTTGGCTATATTTTCATGCATGTGTTTATATAAATTGGATAATGATGTACTAGTATAGAGTGTATTTACTATCGATATGGTATCAGTAATGTCCTGATTAAGTACTAGCCTTTAAGTACATGTTTACTGCCTTGTTTGCCATAAAAAATGAATGTAAAATATGCAAAATTATAGGTCAGCAAGTCCACTGTGCCAACCAGCACGACCTCGTGTTGGGCCTGTTTTAAAACCACGAGCTCGTGCTAGAGCCTGTTCTTTACTGATGAAGAGCACGACCCCCGTGCTCTTGTGGCATGACTGTGCTACCTTGGAAAATTATAAACATAACATAAAATAGAATTTTAAGAATAGAATTGATTAGAGATGAAAAAGAGATTATTGCCCTAATACGTAATGTACATAAAGCATAATAAGAAATTATTACTTATGTATTAACTACTTTGGTAAGTGTGTTAAAGCACTTATTGAGTAATTAAATTACTCACGTGTGTGTGTGATTTGTGTCGTGCAGAGCATTGAGACAGCTGCAGGATTGAGATCGCGGTGGACAGATAACAGTACAATATGAGCATCGAGGTCTTGGCTCCTAGATTTGGAGACTTTGAATTTTGTATTTTGTACATACTTTTTACATAATATCTACATGCATTTGGTTTTGTTTTCAAACTATGTTACAACTTTCACTTACTTTTATTTTGTTTGTATACATTTTGGGTCAAAGTTTTTAAAGAATGCATGTATTATTTGATTTTCTTATTGGTTTGATTATAATATCATTTTAAAAGTATAATTTATGTAAAAATGAGGTTTGCAAAATTGGGTCCGGCAAGAGCTGGTTATAGTTACTTCGTCACGTTCATTGATGATTATAGCTGGTATGGCTATATCTATCTAATGAAGCATAAATAAGAAAACTTTGAAAGGTTTAAGGATTTTAATAACGAAGTAGAAAATCAATTAGGTAGACATATCAAATTCATTCGATCCAATCAAGGTGGCGAGTATATAAGCCTAGAGTTTTACCAATATCTGCGAGATTATGGTATAATACCACAGCTCATACCTTCAGGAACACCTCAGTGGAATGGTGTGTTCGAAAGGAGGAATCGAACCCTGTTAGTTAGATCAATGATGATAGGAATTGAACCCTGTCAGGTTTTCTACTAAAGCAGTTGAAAAGACACCATATGAGATATGGACTAGGCAAAAACCCAATTTGTCTTTTCTAAGTATCTAGGGATGCTAAGCACATGTTAAAAGGTTAACATCAGATAAGCTTTCATCCAAGACAGACAAATGCTTACTTAGAGTACCTAAAGAGACTAAGGGATACTATTTCTACAATCCTCGCGAGAACAAAGTATTTGTTGCTCGGACTGTAGTGTTTCAAGAGAAAAATTTATTCTTAATAGAAATAATGGGAGTGGTATACAACTCAAAGTTGTACAAGAGGATGTAGATACACAAGTTCTTGTAGAGGATAGTGAGGAGATGGACTCAAATCAACAAGAAGTTGTGGAACAAGAGCCCATTACATAAGTACCTAGAAAATCAGATAAGATACGTTAGGAACCCGAAAATTGTTCATTGCAACTGACGAACAGGATATCACGATCTTTGATCATGATGAGCCTACTTCTTACCAAGAGGCCTTGGAAAGTCCTAACTTAGAAAAATGGCTAAAGGCCATGAAATCCAAATACAATCAATGTACGATAATCAAGTTTAAGACTTGATTGATCCACTAGAAGGTGCGAAGGTAATTGAATGCAAATGAATTTTCAAAGAGAAGGCGGGAGGTATCTTTAAAGGTAGATTAGTGTCAAAAGGTTTCAAACAAGTTCATGGTATCAATTATGATAAAACATTCTCGCCAGTAGTTATGCTCAAATCTATTAGGATATTGCTTGTCATAGCTGCATGTTTGGACTATGATACATGGCAAATGGATGTCAAAACGGATTTCTTAAATGGAAATGTCCTCGAAGATATTTACATGATACAACCTACGTGTAACGCCCTGGAAAATAATAGAATTAATCAATATGGAAAATAGATTAAAACAGAATTGAATCGGAATGAAAATCAAAAAAGTGCTGAAAATAACAGATGAGCACATACTAGAGCACGATCGTGCCAATGGGCGTGCTCATCATTGCTGGAAAAATTCAGAATGATCTTATGCACGATCAAACTGGAACTCATACTAGAAAAGCATGGCACGACCTGGAGCACGACTCTTGCTGATGGATGTGTCGGATGGGCAAGTTTTAAACAATATGTCGGTTAACACTGTTTCATTACATTCAACAGAGTAAGTACCAGAGAACTTATGAGAAAACCCTAGAAAATATTTGGAGTGAGTGGAAGAAAAGGAAAAACATAAGTCTTTGCTAAAAATTAGAGCTAAACATATTAAGGTAAGGATTCTAGACTTATTTTTGAATAAGCTTATAAGTTCTAGGTTGTGAGAAGTTTTGGAAATGATGGAATGAAACTGATTTAGCTATTGAATGATGATGTTTAACTAAATTTGAGTAATTTGAACTCATGTGAATGAATTAGAACACTTAAATCATGATAATATTGGAATTAGGAGAATTAGTGATTTGGAAAGTAAGGGAAGAATTCAAGAGCTTGATGGTTTAGAGGCTTTAATTGAAGTTTATACATATGAAACTAGTTATTGATAAACTTGTATGACTATTTTTGTATAGGAGGTGATTTACGACACTTGGATCAGAGTTGAGCCACGAGCCTGATTTCACGAATATATTAAGGTAAGTGTCGTTTACACTTACCATTGTATGTCTTGCATCTGTATGGTTAATCATACTTGAGAATGATGCAAATATGTTAAGATGGTAGCTCAACTGTGTCTAAAATGGACTTGATTAATATGTCGAGTGTGTATTTGTTCTTGAGCTTTGATTTTTTTTATGTACTTTGAGCTTGGTTGATATTGATGATCCTTATATGAATATGATCTTATGGTATTATGATTCTATTGGTATAAATAAGCATTGGCTTATTGTGTGGATTATGATGAATGGCATGATTATGCTTTAATGATAGATTTTATGGATTATGCCTTTGATTATTCTTATTGCTATGTGCATATGAACTATGAATTGTGTGAAACACACAACTTGATATTTATGATTTCTTGATGTTATGCACTATGGGTTTTGTGGCTTATGTCTATGATGTTCATATGTGTTATTTTTTTATGAACTATGAGAGATATGATATGATTATGCATAACATGATTTGATTGAGAATGGCCTTAATGAATGCATTTGTTCCATTCATGTGTTGCATAAGCATTGTGTGACATGTGGCTGTGATATCCTAGGCTGGGCCTGAGGATGATTCCGAGAGAGATCTCGATGTCAAGCCAGGCCCGATGATGATTATTTCGAGAGAGATCTCGATGCCGAAATGGGACAGAGGATATTCTAGGCGAGAGCTCGATGCTGGTCTGGGACTGAGGAAAAAGAAAATGAGAAAAGAGAACCCTGGGCATATTGTATGTGATTGCATTGACATCGCATTGGCATCTCATTTGCATTTCTTAATACATTCATTTGTATTTTGATGCCATGTTCAATGCTGAGTTTGTGATGGTTACTGCTATTTTGGTTGTTGTTTAATAGTGAGATTAAGATATATGTGAGTATTTGTGATCAATGTTTAAGGCATGTGTGGCTTGATTATCTAGTGCAAACATGTATTTGTATACCAATTGATAATGATGTGCTAGTATGGAGTGTTTGTACTGTAGATATGGTATCCAGTATGTTATATTTAAGTACTAACTATTGAGAAACATATTTGTTGCCTTTGTGCATTAAAATTGAAAGTGAATTGTTCATTTTTGTAGGTCAACATGCCCATCTTACCAACCAGCACAACCTCGTGTTGGGATCATTTCAAAACCACAAGCTCATGCCAAAAACCTATTTTGCAGTGAGCATGAGCACGACCCCCGTGCTCAACACAGCACGGCTGTGCCACTTGGAAAACATGCTGTACAGACTTTTAAAATAGAAATTAAGTACAAATTTGAGTAGAAAATTAATAGGATAATTATTCCTATTGCATAATGTACTTAAATCGTAATAAGAAACGATTACTTATGCATTAACTACTTTTGTAAGTGTGTAAAAGAACTTACTGAGTGTGTAAAAGCACTTACTGAGTATGTAAATACTTACGTGTGTGTGTGATTTTTGATATTGTACAGATCGTAGATAGTTGCCAGACTCTGATACCTGTGGTGGGCTGAGAGCAGAGAGATACGAGATTATGAGGTCTTGGCTCCCAGATTTTGATATTTTGGATTTTGGATTTGTACACATTTAGTACATATTTTATACATGCACTTTAGTTTGTTTTCAAACAAAATTACAGCTTCTGCATTTCTATTATGTTTGTGTAAAATTTGGGCCAGAGTTTAATGAAATGCATGTATTATCCTTGTCATCTTCTTTCTTATCTAACTAGGATTATGAAAACCATTTTAAAAGAAAATGGTTATAAAAAGTTGATATTTATTAAAAAATAATGGTTATGAAAACGATTCTTACATTTAGTGGTATCAGAGGAGGGATTAGATTCCCTACAAACTGTGCCAAGAAAACAGTTTTCATTTGCATTATATTTTGCAAAACTAAAGGATTTGAACTTGTGTTTTCTTTAGGATGGAGCCTATTGACAACGTATCGCACGATGACACCGCTGAGTCTAGAGAGTCGGTACAGGGGCTGGGATCCACTCCAGTACCGAATAAGCAGCTTATACAAGCTAATGTACTGCTTTATGAACCTTCATATGCTCCTTTTTTGGAGATAATACAGAAGATGATGAGAAGCCAGAGAGCTTCAGGGAGCCAGCAGGGCTTGAATATTGATAGAAATTTCGACAAAGTAAGAAAGAAGGGTGCTAAAACATTTCAGGGAACTACTGAACCTGCAAAGGTGGAGGACTGGCTCAAACACACTAAGCTTATCCTTACTTGTATGAGGTGTACTCGAGAGAAGAAATTGAGGTATACCACTTATCTGCTAGAGAAAGATGCGTGGAATTGGCAGTTGAGAGTTCATAAGAGTTCTATATCAAAGATGACATTTAGGACTCGATATGGACACTTTGAGTTTATGGTGATGTCATTCGAGTTGACTAATGCTCCAACGGCTTTTATGGTTTTGATGAACAAGTTGTTTCAGTCGTACTTGGACCAATTTGTAGTGGTTTTCATTGATGATGTTTTGGTGTATTCCAGAGATAGGAAAGAGCACGAGAAACATCTCCAAATCGTGTTAGAGTTGCTGAAAGCAAAAGAACTGTATGCTAAGTTTAGCAAATGTGAGTTTTGGATGGCAAAGGTAGTCTTTCTAGGACATGCAATTTCAAAAGGAGTTAAACCTGGCCCTAGCAAGATCAAAACAGTTCAGGAGTGGGAAGCTCTTAAAAATATGACTGAGGTACGGAGTTTCTTAAGTTTGGCGAGTTATTACCAGAGATTTATCGAGGATTTCTTGAGGTTGGCTAGACCGATGACATCTTTATTGAAGAAGAATGCTCCATTTGTTTGGAATGATAAATGTCTGGACAGTTTTTAGGAACTGAAGAAGAGATTAGTAGAGGCTCCAGTTATGATGTTATCGACCCAAGGAGGTGGATTTTTTTTATATAGATGTGTCTGGAGCAGGTTTAGGTGGAGTTTTAATGCAAACGTGCGAGTGATTGCTTATACCTCATGACATTTGAGACCGCACGAGGTTAACTATCCTACTTATGATTTGGAGTTAGCTGTAATTATTCATGCTTTGAAGGTTTGGCAATATTAATTGTACTGAGAGACATTTCAAATCTTTACAGATCATAAAAGTCTCGAGTACATTACGACTCAAAGAGAGCTGAACCTGAGGTAGAGATTGTGGATTGAGCCTTTAAATGATTATGACTAAACAATTGAGTATTATCCAGGAAAGGCAAATGTGGTCACCGATGCTTTGAGCAAAAAGGGAAAGGAAGATGAAGATTCTGTTACTTATAGAGCAGAGTCTTTATTTGCATTACGAAAGCTCAAAGTGCAGTTAGATTTGATTGAGGGTCAAATGTTAGCGAATATACGAGTAAAACCTCGATGCAAGAGTTGATTGCTGAGCGTCAGAAAGAAGATGAACAGTTGATGTGAATTAAGAAGAAATTTTAGAAGGGAAAAGTGATTGTGACGCATCGTTTAGATGATGAAGGTGTATTATATTACGAGGAACGGTTGTGCATTCCATATATATTTGATCTGACGAATGATTTGATGGTTGAGGCACATTCTTCACTGTATTTGGTGCATCCTGGTAGTACTAAAATGTATCGAGATATGCGGGAGATGTACTGGTGGGTGAATAAGAAAAAGGAGATAGCAAAGTTCGTAGCTAGATGTCACTTTGTCAGCACATCAAGGCAGAACATCAAACTCCAGTTGGAAAGTTAAGACCGTTAGAGATTCCAGAATGGAAATGGGAGAAGATCATTATGGATTTTATTGTAAGATTACTAGGGATATTTAGACTTCACGATACTGTTTTGGTGATAGATGATAGACTGACAAAATTGGCACATATCTTGGCTATCCGACATGATGATACATTGGATAAGCTGGCAAGTTTATATGTTGCCGAGATAGTGAGATTACATGGTGTTCTGATATCTATTGTGTCTGATCGGGATCCACAGTTTACATCACGATTCTAAAGGAGTTTATAGGATATGATGGGTATCAGATTGCGATTTAGTACTGCATTTCATCCCTAGACAATCTGAGAGGATGACTCAGACAGTCCAGGATATCATGAGAGCTTTTGTATTGGAGTTTTGAGGTAATTGGTACAATTATTTGCCTTTGATCAAGTTTGCATATAATAACAGTTATCATTCTAGTATCAGGATGACACCATATGAGGCTTTGTATGGGAGACGGTGCCAAAGTCTAGCATATTGGGATATTGAGGGTTTGCGACAGATAGAGGGACCAGAGTTAGTTTAGCAAAGTCTCAAGAAGATTAACGTAGTGAAAAGATGTATGCAAGCAACTCAGGACAGACAGAAGAGTTATTTTGATAAACATCATTGGGAGATAATTTATGATGTCGAAGATAGAGTTTTCTTGCGAGTTTTGCCTTGGAGAGGTGTTATCAAATTCGAGAGGAGAGGTAAATTGAGTCCGAGATATGTAGGACCATATGAGGTTATTGAGAGAGTAGGACCACTTACGTACTGATTGCAGTTACCAGAGGAGTTGTCCCGACTTTATAATGCTTTTCACATATCTATGTTGAGGAGGTACCGATCTGATCAGAGTTGTGTACTTAAATCGTAATAAGAAACAATTACTTATGCATTAACTACTTTGGTAAGTGTGTAAAAACACTTACTGAGTATGTAAATACTCACGTGTGTGTGTGATTTTTGATATTGTGCATATCGTAGATAACTGCCAGACTCTGATACCTGCGGTGGACTGAGAGCAGAACGATACGAGGTCTTGGCTCTAGATTTTGATATATTGGATTTTGGATTTGTATATATTTAGTACATATTTTATACATGTACTTTAGTTTGTTTTCAAACTAAATTACAACTTCTGCGTTTCTATTATGTTTGTGTAAAATTTGGGCAGAGTTTTAACGAAAAGCATGTATTATCCTTGTCATCTTCTTTCTTATCTAACTTTGATTATGAAAACCATTTTAAAAGAAAATGGTTATAAAAAGTTGATATTTATTCGAAAATAATGGTTGCAAAAATGAGTCTTACACTAAGGGATTTGTCGATCCTAAATATCCTAATAAGATATGCAAACTTAAGCACTCAGAGTTGGAATCTTTGTTTTGATGAATCCATTAAGGAGTTTGGATTCACCAAGAACGATGATGAGTCTTGTGTATATCAAAAGTTTAGTGGGATCGTAGTAATGTTCCTTGTGTTATAAGTCAACGATATCCTGCTCATTGGAAACGACATTTTAGCATTGTAACAAGTTAAGCAATGGTTGAATATGTGTTTCTTAATAGAAGACTTAGGAGAAGTCGAGGTTATACTTGGTATAAGGATCTATAAAGATAGATTGCGGTGTCCATTGGGACTAAGTCAAGAAAAGTACATAGATAAGATACTAAGGTGGTTCAGTATGGAACAATCCAAGAAGGGATTATTGCCCTTACAACAGGGATAATTCTCTCTAAAAAGGATTGCCCCTCTAAAAAAGAGAGAGAACGTATGAATAGAGTCTCACATGCATTAGTTATAGGATCTATTATGTACGCTATGCTATGTACTAGGCTGGATGTTGCTCATGCACTAAATATAAGCAGTAGCTTCCAGCAGGATCTCGGAGAGATCCACTAGTTTGCAGTTAAGAAAATTCTTAATTACTTGAGAAGGACTAAAGACTTATTCGTACTGTATGGAGGTCAAGAAGAGCTCAGTGTTATAGGCTACACTGATGTTGTGACCCCGACTAGTAAGGATGATTCAAGAGTGCAATTGGGATACATATTCTTGTTGAATGGAGGAGCTGTCAGTTGGAGGAGTTTTAAGCAAAACATAGTGGCAGATTCTACAACAGAAGCTGAGTATATAGTAGCATTTGAGGTAGCTAAGGAAGCTGTTTGGATCAAAAAGTTCATTACAGGATTAGGAGTCATCCCATCTATCCTAAATCCTTTGGAGCTTTTGTGTGATAATAATGGGATTATAGTACAGGCCAAAGAGCCCTGAAATCACCATCGATCCAAGCACATACTCAATAAATTCCATCTCATTCGAGAGATCATCAACAGAGGAGATGTGAAGATGATCAAGGTTTTAGGTGAAGACAATATTACAGATCCCCTAACCAAGCAACTGGCAGGTTTGAAGCATGAGTGTCATGTTAGGTGTTTTGGTCTTAGGGTTATGTGTGATTGGGACTAGTGCGAGTGCGAGATTGTTAGTATAAGCCTTAGCCCAATACATTGTTTGTAACTTCTATTATTTAGCAATAAAATTATGAGGTATTATTTTATCACTTCATGTATTGACCTGTGGCATGTGTTTGATAAAATATCCAAGAATGTTAATTAAGCGCTTGAGGTATCAAGGTTGAGGACCATGATAGTAGAACCTAGAAGTTATGAGATTAACATTCCAAATATCCCTAGTCACTTATTTCCATGGGAATAGAAATGAATTAAGACCAGTATATACCTTGTAGGTGATCATGTTCTACGGGTCACAAATATTTGGGATATCTAACAAAGTGTATAGATACAATGTGAGACATTGTGTTTGGAGAGCAATCACTATTTGTAATGTCAAATATCCATCCTTAGACTGAATATCAATATGTCTTTTATTGTGACTTTTAATATACTTTGACATACACCTAACGTGATTGTAAAAGGTTGAGAAGTATGAGTATGATTGGGCATGCTAAAAATCACAAGTAAGAGCATGAGTGAAGTGAAGGGATTGACCCTCTCATGAAAACGAGAGCAGATATCACTGGTCGCTTAATAGACAAGATTGGAAAGAGTGTGACCGCACCCGAATGAAATGATTAGGTCATTTATTCAAACTTATCAATTTTACCATAGAGATTAAGAAAGCGATTTAGCGCTAAAGGTGTTTGGGACATGTCATATGCTAATCATGATATCAGAGGTTAAGAGATGAATTTGAATTGTAGTGGGACTATTGACACCGCTCGTCAGCTATTTAATTTAGGATGACCATAGCATCTTACCAGAGACCGCCTATGATTTATGAATTATTAAATTCATTACCTTTATTAAATAGTCCTACAGATTGCACATGGATAATGGAAAACCAAAAAAAATGTATTTTTAGTTTTTCACCTTAGGTCAAAATTCGGCTACTAGGCCAAATCAGGCATTTCGGCTAATTTTAATAATTGAGCCTAATATGGATGAGAAATATTATTTATCATTTATTACGTGATTTTTAATACAAAAATTATT
>CANYCX011867049.1:0-26642 GCA_948193385.1 Breynia disticha f. nivosa | reverse complement strand
TTCGGTCGGTTTGGTGACCGAACCGACAAAAACCGAAAACCGAATTCTTTAAAAAAAAAAACCGAACCGATCCAAAAATATTTTATAACCGAACCGAACCGAATTTTCGGTTCGGTTCGGTCGGTTAACCGAATTTATTTTTTTTATTATATTATTTATTATTTTAATTAATATTCTTTAATCCGATATCATTTTTCAATATTATATTATTAATTAGGACAATTTCTCTACTCGTTAAATATTTAGTTCACTATAATTAATTCTTTTTGAAACATTATGAATATTAAATATATAATAAAATATTAATTTATAAAAAAATTCGATTTTCAGTCGGTTTTTCGGTTTTCACCGAACTGACCGAAAACCGAATTTGTTATTACAAAACCAAACCGAACTGACCAAAATATATAGATAATCGATCCAAACCAATTTTTCGGTTCAGTTTCAGTTGGTTCGGTTGGTTTAACCGACACCCTTAATAAAAAGAGATTTTAAAAAGAAAAAATGGGCAGAGACTGAACTCGAAATTTTGAATGAAAAATATATTTTTAGATGCAGAATGACTTCGTTTTTGTTAATTTTGAAACAAAAAGGGGAAAGCAAATAGGGTTGTAAACGAGCTGAGTCGAGACAAATTTTAGAGTAATCAAGCTCTGCTCATTTAAAATTTTACGAGCACGGGCACGAGGCAAGTTTTCTATCGAGCTCAAAATTTTGCTTACTTGTTCAAAGTTCATGGGCATATTTGCAAACTGTTCGAGATTTACTAAACAAAAATTAAAAAATAATTTTATTTGATATAAAATTAAAAATTAACACATTTATTAAATATTATTAATATTTTTTATTTTTTATATAATAAAGATATTATTTTTAATTAGTGTAATAAAATTTATTATAATTTATTATATATTTTTATCAAGATATAATTTTATTTTGATAATGATTCATTTTTAATAAATCATATACATTTGAAATACAAAGAAAATATAAAGCTACATATTAATATAAAAAATAAAATATGTAATCAAGTTTATTTGTGAACATTAAATGAGTATGTTCGCGAAGTTCCGAGCTGAGTACTACCTTGTTCAGATCCGATTTGTTTAATTATCTAAGCCTAAAATTTTGTTTAAGAATAGACTTAATTGTAAACGAGTCAAGTTCAAATGAGCATTTATAAAGATCGAGTTTAAACTCGAGTAATTCGCAATCAACCTGACTCGTTTACTCCTCTAAGGAAAGTCATCCCCTGACTTTGTATCCATTATTCACATGTTCTTCTTTTTCCAAAATAAACCCTACATTTCATTTATTAAATCTTATCATTTTCTCCAATAAAATCAGGCTCTACAAAGTCTATTATCATGAATGAGTATGATTATATGATGTATAAATGTATTTACAATGTTGACTTATGTTATACAATATACTTTGTATAAGTTTATTTTTTTAAAAGAATT
This sequence comes from Breynia disticha f. nivosa, assembly GCA_948193385.1. Classification (NCBI taxonomy): domain Eukaryota; kingdom Viridiplantae; phylum Streptophyta; class Magnoliopsida; order Malpighiales; family Phyllanthaceae; genus Breynia; species Breynia disticha. Next base: position 25,179 of record CANYCX011867049.1, on the reverse strand, counting down.
GAATTTTTTTATTAAAATGTTGCTCCCCTTGTTTAAATTTTTGGATCCGTCACTAATCTGGACGAGTGAATCCTCTATTTTTCTTCCCACATATTATCTCCAGCACGAAAACACTAATGCTGAAGACAAGTAACCACTGCAAAATTAAGACAAGTAGCTTAAAATGATGGCAGGGACACACGAGGTAGAGGGAAATATGAAATATCTAAGAGTGAATGTATTTGCAAGTTGTTGGTGCCCACTGAAATCATATTAACTAGTCACGAAGAATGGTTGTTGATTGAAGTTGGTAGCACTAATTTGTACAAACACTGTAGCTATGAGTGTTCTTCACTCAATCTGGTTATGATGTAATATTTTAAGCATTAAGCAATGAAGGTTATCTTTGCTGTGTACCACCAGCTCAAATCTTTATTCTTATTCCTTGAAATTTCTGCTCGGAAATCTGCTGGGAATTTTCTGGAAAAATTGATGAACATGTTTTAGGTGGATTTCCAGAAAAAAGTCAACAGTTTACATTCATTCGCATAGATTATGATACAAGTGCGAAGCATTTGAAATGATTTGAGAGTAAGGACATTAATTACCAAACCAGAAATGAAAAAGTCCAAGCTTTTCTTAAGCATGAACTCGTAGATAAACATTTTTCCTTCTCCCTGAATGCAGCAGCCAATAAGTATTACAAAATTTCTAAGCTGAAGTTACTCAATGAAAAGAACTTCATTCTTAAACTCTGCTATTCCTTGTCCTGTGCTCTTCGCTAGCCATTTTACTGCTATTTCTTGCCCATCAGTCAACTTACCCCGCGAAAATTATACAATCTATAAAATGAGAAAATATCTTTTAATAGAGTATAACTCATCATAAAACCTGCTGTAATATTACGTTGTTTTACAGGACCAAAACCTCTTTGTCCTAACTTGTCACCGTATGAAAAGTTTTCTGTTAAAAGTTTGACTTAGCTGCCACAATTTTACTTGAATTTCTTCAGTTTCTGTAAGTTTATGACTCTTGACTTGTTCAATTTCATTTCTGTCTGTGTTTCGTGAGTTTCCGTTAGCTTATGACTCAGACTTTCTACTGTAATTATTCTTCTCTCACTCTATTCTAGTTTGTTCTAAAAAATTGGTATAGGAGCTCTCTTGGAAAACTGTCGTCATATACGGTCCTATTGTATTCTAATGTAATATGGCAAATGATGAGTCGGTGTATTTTGACACTTTTATACGCAACCCATACGTATATTCGTATATGTATGTAGGAGGTGTATATGATATATAATGACTATTGATGCCATACGACTGTACTTGATACATCATAATATCAGTTTTTTTTCTCTCCTATTTGAGAGCATTCATACATATTTCGTTTTCTCTATTTCATCTCTGGTTGATCCATCTAGATCTTTATTATTCTAGATGGTATCAGAGCAATCTGATCCGATAACTTTGATCCTCACCAAAAACCCCGTAGATCGATATCAATATTGAGGCTATTCGCTTCATCCTTCCCGAATACCCAAACCTTGAACAGTAAACCCTAACTGTGTTTCTTGTACAAACAGGAAGGAGATCGAGACTAAAATCAAAGAGGCGACCTAACGGAGACTTATAGAGACGTTTTCAGTGGAGGTAGTTCGGCATAGAGGTGAAAATTTAACCGGAACCGGCAGTTCCGCGGTTCTGGTTCCTAGGAACCGGAACCGGAACCGGAACCGGAACCGGCCCGGCCTGGGCACAGTTCGTGGCCGGGCCGGGTCGGTTCCGGTTCCGGTTCGGAACCGCCGGTTCCGTACTGAACCGGCGGTTTAACCGTAAATTCAAATATTTTTTTTAATTTTTTTTTTTTAAAAAATTCGAATTTTTTTTACGAAAGGAGGTTTCCAGGAACCGGAACCGGCGGCTCCAACCGTTGGAACCGCCGGTTCCAACGGCTAGAACGGCCGGTTCACGGTTCAGCCCAAGGCTGAACCGTGACCGGCCCGGACTAGAACCGGTTCCGGTCCGGCCGGAACCGGACCGTGAACCGGCAGGTCCGGCCGGGCCGGTTCCGGGCCGACCCGCCGGTTACGGTTCCAAACTCCCACCTCTAGTTCGGCAAATCGAACTCGAAGCTCTACGGCGAGACAAGATGACGATCCTTTCTTTTTGAAAGCTCGGATCACCCAGGTATGGTACTTACTACAACTGTGCTTACTGAGTCCAATTATTTGGAATGGTACACTGCGATTGAAATTGCTTTAGGTGCAAAGATGAAACTAGGTTTTGTGAATGGAGTGATTGCGCCTCCTTCTGAGTCTGATGAATCTTATTCTGGATGGTTACGAGTAGATCGTATGGTATAGTCTTGGATACTAAATACTATATCGAAAAACCTAAAAGGATCCACTATGCGTGCTAAATCTGCCAAAATATTGTGGGATGATTTGAAGGAGAGGTTTGGTGATAGTCATGGGCCAATGATTTACAAATTGAGGCATGATTCGAGTGATCTTAAACAGGGGCATTTATTTGTTTCTCTCTATTATTCTGAGCTTAAAACTAAGTGGGATGAACTAGGGTGTATTGCTCCGGTTCCCCGATGCAAATGCAATGGTTGTACTTGTGATGTTGGGAAGGAGATTATTGACAGTGATAACCAGGCAAAGGTAGTGGTTTATATTGATGATATATTGTTGACAGGGAGTGACCTTAGTTTGTTGACTGGGATTAAAGCTTTTCTGGATAAGATGTTCACCATTAAAGACTTAGGCTCAGTCCACTATTTCCTGGGTATGGAGATTTCTCGCTCATCTGCGGAGACTTACATGTCCCAACGAAAGTATGTTCTTGATCTCTTGCAAGAGACGGGGCTTTCAGGTGCTCAATCTGTGGATGTTCCTTTGCTCAACTTGTGGATGGACCTCGCTCTAATCATTGGGCTGGAGCACTTCATGTGCTTCGGTATTTGAAGGGCACTCTTCATCAGGGGTTGTTTTATAGTGCCAGTTCTACTTCTGACTTGAATGCTTTCTGTGATGCAGATTGGGCTAAACGCCCGGATTCCCGAAAATCTGTTTTCGGTTATTGTGTCTTCTTGGGGGACAATCTTGTTTCTTGGAAATCTAAGAAGCAGGTCACTGTTTTGCGTTCTTCTGCGGAAGCTGAATACCGCAGTATGGGTACCACCGTTTGTGAAATCTTATGGTTGTCTTATTTGCTCAAAGATCTTCATCTTCACTCTGTTTTTCCAGTTACGTTGTGGTGTGATAGTCAGGCGGCTATCTACATTGTCGGAAATCCAGTTTTTTCATGAGCGCACCAAACACTTGGAGATTGATTGTCATCTAGTGTGTCATCACACAGTTGCAGGCTTCATACGTCCTTCGCATTGGGGAAAAGGACATAACTACCACTTTAAAGTATCAAAATACCTTTGCTGTAATGTCATTTAAACTATTTCCTAAAATACCACTTTCTTGAAACATATACCATATAATATCACCTATATAAAATCACAAACAAAGAAGATCCACACTTCACAAAATCAGAATCTCCCCCGAAAATCACGCTTCTTCTGAAAAATCTTACGCAAAAATACGGAAACATATTCCTATATAGAGAAGAATTCTAAATCAAACTACATTCCTAAAAACAGAATCAACCTTCTTCGGATTCAAATCGCAAATCTCCACAAAAATACATACACATCAATTCCCCCAAACCAGAATACATCCCTTCGAAGAAAAAAAAAACAGCTGAATAAAAACTCATCAATTCAGAAGAAAAATACATCAGAAGAACTCAACGATCAATCACCTCATAAAATCAAAGAAGAAATCTGAAAAAAAAACTCGAGGTAACATCAATTTCCATTGTTAATATTTTAGATTTAAATCGAATTTTTATCTATATTTTGTTTATTATTAGACATTCAATGCATACTATTTGTTGATAAGTTTACATTACATTAGTTTTGATTTATCATGATTAAAAGAACTAAAAAATAATAAACTGTACAGTTTAAACATGTGGACACGTTGTGGATATCATGTGGATTTTTTTGTTGATATTTTGTGGACTAAATATATGTTGTGGATATGTTGTGGCCATGTTAATGATATTTAAAATGACACATGTCTAAATGCAGAAAACAGCTAATAATAATTAAAAAAGGAAAATGCTGCTAACATGTAGATATGTTATGGATATCATGTGAAATTTTTTCTTATAAATAAAAAACAATGCGATATAGATAATCTGTAGGTGTTTTGTCGACTGAATATATGTTGTGGATATGTTGTGGCCATGTTAATGATATTTAAAATGATACATGTTGAAATGCAGAAACTGCTAATAATAATTAACAAAAAAATGTTGTTAGCATGTGGATATGTTGTGGATATCATGTTGACTTTTTTGCTTATATATAAAAACAATGCGATGTGGATAATCTGTCAAAGTTTTGTAGACTAAGTATATGTTGTGGCCATGTTAATGATATTTAAAATGACACATGTTCATTGAATCATAATTTAATTTGTGTATAGTTTACCACACAATCTGCTGATATTTTAATATAATGGAACATGTACTATTATTTCTTCACTATAGGGGATACTGAGATGATTCATAAAATTATTTTAATTTCAAAGTTAAAGAAATGAGCATACCCATAGATTGTAACTATGATTCATTTACTGAATTGATTTGCAATCATATTGGATTGGATAAAACAAGAAATGAGGTTAATTTAAACTTCAAAATACAAGACAATTATCCAAAAGTTGAAGTTGAAATTGATTATGATTTATTGTTCTACATCCAACTTAAGAAGAAAGAAATGGATGTCATGAAGTATCCATTGTGCTTAACAACAAATGACATTGAACGGCAAAATGCAACAGGAACAAGATGGATGAGATATGATTCTATTAGATTTACTTTATGAAAATATAGAAACTGATAAAAATTATTGTGCATCAGAACTGTCGAAAAATTCCATACATAATGTGTCCTATATGCAGCAAATGATTGAATATGGAACTGAAATGTCAAAAGAGATTGTTAATATTGTTGATGATCAACAAGAATCTCAAGAAGATGATATAGCAGAATCAGATATTTCATTACATGGTAGTGGAATTCAAGAATTGAAAGTTGGACAAGAGTTCAAAAATAACGAGACAATGAAAAACATTTTTTCATATTATGCTTTGTGTAAAAGTTTCAGTTTAAGGTGAAAAAATCTTGCAAAAAGATATATATTCTGAGTTGTTTGGATAAAAATTGTAAGTGAATAATAAAGACATCATCAGTACAAGGAAGTAGTTGCTTCAGAATTAAAAAATTCAATGATGAACATACTTGCAAATTAGAAGATAGGTACAAAGGGAACAAACATGTATCCTATATTTTTATTGAGACAATGATGAAGGAAAAATTAAGAAATGTAAAAGCTACGAACAAACCAATTGATATTATAGAGGACATGAATACCAAATTTGAGTTGAAAATTGACTACGAAAAAGCTTGAAGGGTAGCTAATACAGCAAAGAAAATGGTTTGGGGAAAATTTATGATGCTTACAAAGAATTACCAAAATACCTTTACAAATTGAAGGCTTCAAATCCTGGTTCACATGTTCAAATAAAGACAAATAGTGAAAAGTACTTTTCTAACTCATTTCACCCAAAAAAATGTTTAAATATATAGTGGGGATGCTTGAAAATGTTTTTTACATATGGATATGATGTGGAAAACAAAATGAAAATTCATATAATTATTTTATAAATGGATAAGTTATGGATATACACATACGTGTGGACATCGTGTGGATATTTTGTGGAAACCTAAATTATGATATAATTTATGACACATATTCTATGCAGATTTTTTTATATACATTTGTTGCATTGGGAGCTTCAATAGATGGATGGAAATGTTGCGTCCCTACTGTTGTTGTAGATGGTGCACATTTGAAATGTGGATATGAAGGGACTTTATTAACTGCATGTACACAAAATTCTGCAAAAAAAATATTTTCACTTGCCTTTGCAGTTGTTGATTCTGAAAATAATGACTCATGGAAGTGGTTCTTCAAAGAATTCAAAGAAGCCTACGACCAAAGAAAGAAAATGTCTATTGTGTCAGATAGACATGAAAGCATCCACTACACAACTTCAGAAATATATCCAAATGTTAGACATTACCATTGCATTTATCATTTGATAAACAATGTGAAGTCAAAATACAATAAATATCCCAAAAATGTCAACGACTTATTCATAAAAGCAGCAAAAGCATATACGTTAAGACAATTCAACTACTACATGGATGAGTTGGGAAAAATTGACAAAAGAATTGTTGCAACTGTTAAAGTGGAACAATGGGCAGCAGTTTTTGCAAATGACAACAGAAGAATTGCAATGACATTTAACAATGCAGAATCGTTGAATGCAACAAACAATGCAGCTATAGAAATGCCTTTGATTGCAATGCTGGAAATGTTAAGAAAACTTATTCAAGATTACAGCCACAAATATAGAAATTTGGGAAACTTTACATTCATAAGATTGACTTCAAAATACGAGAAGAAAATGCAAATCAACTACATGAAAGCATCTAAAATGAAGGTATGAAATCTTCTTATCAGTTTCTATATTTTTTAGTACACTATATGTAACTTATGGATATGTCTATGTCCAGGTTGAAGTATCATCTACTGTCTTGTTTATAGTGGTGAATGAACAAAAAATATATATTGTCAACTTAGAGAACAGAAATTGCAAATGTGAAAAGTTTCAAGCTGATGAATTCCCATGCGAACATACAGTTGCAGTAACAGTATTCAAAAATTCAAGTCCATATGAATATTGTTCTTACAACTACACAAATGAGGCACTCAAAAAAACATACAAAACAGTGGTACAACCAATTACAACAGAGGAAGAAATACAGATCCCAAAAGATATCATGGAGCAAGTTGTTCTAAAGCCACAAGCAAGAAATTTGCCAAAAAGAATAAGAAAGAGAAGACACTTATTATACTATGAGAGAGAATCAGTTGAACAACAAAGATGTATAAGATGTTCATTAGTTGAACATAATAAAAGAACGTGTAAAAACATACCAATCAGAGATATATGATAGACTAACATAGTTAATGTGATAAAAGTTTGAACATATGCTTTTGATATTTTATGATGAGTGAGTGGGCATATTGTGCATAATGTGTGGATATTATTAAAAAACATAGTGGATGTTTTTTGAACACATGTGGATGAAAAAATGTGTTTAGATGTGGATACTAAATGGATATGTTGTTGAAACCTAGAGAACAAAAACAATGAAAAAGAAAAAAATCTTGACAACGTGTGGACAGCTTGTGGATATTATGTCTAAAATTGTGGATATCATTGTGGATAATTTGTGGGTAAGACTGATTAAATGTTGTGGATATGTTAATGATATTTAAAAAATTACACATGTCGAAATGCAGAAACAACTAATAATAATTAAAAAACAAAATGTTGTTAACATGTGGATGTGTTGTGGATATCATATGGAGGTTTTTATACACAAAAACAATCTGGAAAAACTTTTTGAGTTTATAATAAAGTATATACATAAATTTTGTGGACAGATTGTGGATATAATACTGATATTTTTTATACAAACAGTAAAATTGTGGACAGATTGTGGATACAATATTGAGATTTTTATACAAACAGTAAAAAGAAAAATCTCTACAATGTGTTGATAGCTTGTAGATATTATGTCTAAAATTGTTGATACCATTGTGAATAATCTATGGGGTAAGACTGATTAAATGTTGTAGATGTTAACATGTGGATGTATTGTGAATATCATATGGAGGTTTTTACTTATACATAAAAAATAATTTGGAAAACTTTTGAACTTATAATAAAGTATATACATAAATTTGTGGACAGATTGTGGATACAATACTGACATTTTTTATACAAACAGTAAATTTGTGGACAGATTGTGGATACAATTTTAAAATTTTTATATAAACAGTAAAAAAGGAAAATCTCGATAATGTGTGGACAATTTATGGATATTATGTCTAAAATTTTGGATATCATTGTGGATAATCTGTGGATAAGATTGTGGAAAAAATATCGATAACTTGTGGACAGGTTGTGAATATTATGTCTAAAATTGTGGATATCATTGTGGATAATTTGTGGACAGATTGTGGATACAATATGGATATTTTATATACAAACAGTAAAAAGGAAAATCTCGACAACGTGTGGACAGATTGTGGATATTATATCTAAAATTGTGGATATCATTGTGGATAATCTGTGGGTAAGACTGATAAATTGTTATGGATGTTAACATGTGAATGTGTTGTGGATATCATATGGAGATTTTTACTTATAAATAAAAAATAATCTGGAAAAGTTTTGAATTTATAATAAAGTATATAAATAAATTTGTGGACATATTGTGGATACAATACTTACATTTTTTATACAAACAGTAAAATTGTGGACATATTGTAGATACAATATTGACATTTTTATACAAACAGTAAAAAAAGAAAAAATCTCGACAACGTGTGGACAGTTTGTGGATATTATGTCTAAAATTGTGGATATCATTGTGGTTAATTTGTGGGTAAGACTGATAAATTGTTGTGGATGTTAACATGTAGATGTGTTGTGGACATCTTATGAAGGTTTTTACTTATAAATAAAAAACAGTCTAGAAAAGTTTTGAGTTTATAATAAAGTATATACATAAATTTGTGGACATATTGTGGATACAATACTTACATTTTTTATACAAACAGTAAAATTATGGACATATTGTGGATACAATATTGACATTTTTATACAAACAGTAAAAAAGGAAAAAATCTACAATATGTGGACAGCTTGTGGATATTATGTCTAAAATTGTGGATATCATTGTGGATAATCTGTGGGTAAGATTGTGGAAAAAATCTCGACAACGTGTGGACAACTTGTGGATATTATGTCTAAAATTGTGGATATCATTGTGGATAATCTGTAGGTAAGACTAATAAATTATTGTGGATGTTAACATGTGGATGTGTTGTGGATATCATATGGAGGTTTTTACTTATAAAAAAACAATCTGGAAATGTTTTGAGATTATAATAAAGTATATACATAAATTTGTGGACAAATTATGGATACAATACAGACATTTTTTATACAAACAGTAAAATTGTGGATAGATTGTGGATATTATTGTGGATACGATATGAAATTCTTCTGAAAATTAAGAAAAAACATTCTTCAAGATACAAAAAAAAACTAGTCAAAATAACCACAAATTCAAACACACAGAAAGCATTCAAAGAAATACAAACGACAATGTTCAAAAACTATCATCCAACGACATTCCCTTTGAAACTCGATTATCATCTCCACTTTCATAGCCATCAGTTTGTTTCATCATCCCATAATGGTATAGAAATGTTGAATATCTTTTCCTGCTTCTCTTGCCTTGATGAATGTATCAAAATATCCATGTAAGATTTGATCAAAAATATCATTTGTGGATGTCATTTTTCTGTCCGGAAATTTGAACACCAGCAGTTTCCGAATGTAATAAAGGATAATATGGAGAATAAACAACAATTTGTTTATTCAAATCATTATCTTCATCCATTGGAATTTCCTAATTGAACAATGATAAACAATAATGATTTAGACTGAATTATGAATAACATACATTGAAGAATAAAAAATATAAAAAAATTGATATCATATAAATATCAAGATAAAAAAAAAAGAATCATTCAAACTATGTGTATACAAGTAGATTATTCGTGCATAACTTGTAGATAACCTATGGGAAATGATACAAAAAAATAGAGAAAAAAGTGCATGTCTTAATACATACGTGGATAAACCGTGTACAAAAAATATAGATTATTTATATATTTGTGGAGATATTGTGGACATATTGTGAAAAACATATATTACTGATAAATCATATGGAAAAATATAAAAAATTTAATATCATATAATTATAAAAAAAAAGAGAGACATCAAACCCCAGTGGATATTTTGAGGACATTTTAGAAAAAGTACTTACAAGTGGATTAAAATCATGGAAAGCTTGTGGATAATCAATGAAAAATGCTACCAATTCTTTTCAAAACTTACTCATTGATTTTTTCACATGTATGAATGAAAAAAAGATAAAAAAAATTGAACTATTACTCACATTGTTTGAAGCTAACAGATTTAAGGCTTCAATGGCTTTATTCACTTGTGGAAGATTATCTTTGACAGATCCTTCTTGCAAAGGAGAATCAACATTACGCTCATTAACCTCAGAACTGTCTGAAACATCAACAACCTTCTCTTCAAGAACAACATACTTTGCATTCACTTTCACCTTCCGTTTCATGACGTCTTTCAAAAGAACATTATCACTTAATGTCTCATCAGAATCAGGATGTTCTCTCCCATCAGTGTGATTAGAAGATGTTTCCAAATGATACTTTTTAAAATCTAAAAAAACACAAAAAACAAACACATATTTTAAAAAAGATAATGAGTCAAAAACATTAAAAAATTAAGAATACAAAACATGTGGACCCAAATGTGAATAAACTGTGGATAAAAAATGAAATGTTTATACATCTTCAAATGACACAGTAGGCAACCCATTAACATTTCTCAATTCATTCAAAGCATCAATAACAAAATTATTCATCCTGTTATTAAGCTTTGACTGAAGAGCCATGCTGTTCTTTAGAAACTCAACTTCCAACTTCAACTTATTGTTCTCTGATTCCAAAATGAAAATCCTTCTTTTCAACTTATTCAAAAAATTTTTCCCACTCTTGGACTTTACTGAAGATGCATCAGTCTTCCCACAATTCCCCCTCATCATAAGACTTATCCACAACCTTGGTTCAAATTTTCACAGATAACTTTTCTAAGCCAAAATCAGCTAAATCCTTATCAAAATATTCCAACATCTTCAAAACGAACTGGGTAAAAAAATGAATAGAAAAATTAACTAAAAAGATACATAAGACAAAACCTTCTTTAATAAAGAAAAAAATATACCGCAGATTTGTTGAATACATGTGTCTTCAAAATAGACTTGTTTCTTTTTGAAACAGCTTCCCAATTCAATATCAATGGAACCGTTTTTGAAACACGTTGGGCACAAAAATCAGCAGCAGACAGACACATATCATAAAACCAGACTTGAAGCACAATAGGCATACAATCGACGCGGTAATGGTCCTTGGTACTACCAAGTCTAAATTGGATCATTTTCCTAAACACTACCCAACATGCTAATCCCCACGGATAAGAAGAAAACAGCTTAGACTCGATCATTTTAAAATCAACAGAATCAACAAACGAACTCCTCGATGGCAACAACACTGAATGAATAAAATACAAAATACACAAATCCACAATCCTGATCTATCTTCACATCATTTGATTGAATCAAAGACTTAATATCAGCTAGATAAACTCGGCTTTCAACATTTGGAAAATATTTTCCCTTAAGCTCATCATCAAAAGAAATCAACTTATCGACATTCAAAGACCCTACGACATTTAGACCAGTGATCATCCCAAAATCAACTATAGAAAAAATACTTTTTCCCTAAAAAAATCAAAACATACCATGTCATCATCACTGGATGAGACTTGAAATGACAAAATGTAATGGACAAGCTGAGTTTGAAAAATGATTTTTTTCGTATCAAGAAAACGACCGAAACAAGTTGACCTAAACAAATCCTTCTGTGAATCACTCAAGTGTTCAACCAAAAACGAAACAGAATTAGAATTATACAAAGACTCAACCCTAGCAGTGAACAAACCATGTCAAAAAAAATATACACATATATATATATATAAGGAAAACAATGAAAACCTGTATAAATGTGGATAATTTTGAAAAAAAGAACAACAAACAAATACCACTTCTGTTCTTTCTTTTTTTTTTTAACAGGAAAATCATTTCGCACTTTAGATTTCCTTTTCACTCCAACAGTGGACTTTCTCGATTTTTTTAGTCCTATAAAATTATCAAAATACAACAGAAAAAATCGTTCAATTATACATGTAAAAAAGAAATAACTACAAATGAGAAAACAAAAAAAATCCACAAATCTGCTTTTGTTTTCTTACGAGAAGATAGTTTTGATGATTCAATTGTTTTTTTATTAGGTGAATGTGTAGAATTATCAATAACTGTAAAATGAAAATACAAAACAAAAAGAAAAAATTAATATCACAACATGTGCATATATTGTGCATATATTACATAACTTGTATTGTGCATATGATATATTCTAAGCAACAAAAAACAGTATGTTTTTACATGTGTGGACAAACTGATAACAGAATGTGGATGCAATGTGAATGTTTTCTACATACGTATAACAAATGTGCACAAACTGTTAAAAAGTATATATGTTTTTCAAATATGGATAAATTGTTGACAAACTGTAGAGGCGAATATAGATGTTTTTCATACACGTGGATATGTTGTGGATATGATGTAGGAAACAAACATGAATGCTTTATACAAAAAGTGGGTAGTATGTGGACAATATTTGGATAAATGTTTACAAAAGTAGAAAAAATTGTGTGCTAATTTGAATACATTTGGACAAAAAAGAAATTGTGGACAAAGTGTGGATGCAATGTAAAAATTTTTTACACGCGTGGACATATTTGTGGATACTTTGAGGAATAAACCATTATATATTGTGGAATTTTTTTACACACGTGGACATATTTGTGGATACTTTGAGGAATAAACCATTATATATTGTGGACAGTATTAAAAATACAAATCAGTACGATTTTACTTGTGTGGACAAATTAGGGACATAGTGTCGATGCAAATGTAAAGTTTTTTACATACGTGGACATATTATGGATACTGAGGAATAAAAACAAACATAATGGATTACATATGTGGACATGTTGTGGAGTCCAATGTGGATGTTTCCATACACGTGGATAGGTTGTGGACAATATTCGGATAAGTTCTTAAAACATGTAAGTGCTAAGTTGAATATATTGAACTACTCAGTAACGAAAAACATACTTCACGGGGAAAAACAATAATCATAAACGATTATAACATTAAAAACCAATGAAAACTTAAACGAGAAAAATAAATTTAAAAAAAAACTAATGCAAACATGAAAAAATCACAAACAAACACAGTGAAAACCTAATGCAAACATATAAAAACAAGCATTCACTTGTAAAAACTAAAAAAAATGAACAAAAACTACGAAAATTAGTATATACTACAAAAACACACTAAAATAATACGCAAAAACCATCTAAAAATAACAAAGAAATAGAAAGTCCGAGAAAAAATACCTACTGATCACAGACCAAACGAAACCGAAACCTGAGAAAACGAAAAAGTAACACTGTTAAAACTAAAAGAATCATAAATAAACAAGTGTAAAAAGTTTAACGCATGCAAAATGAAAACCAAAAAAAGAAAAGTATGATGAAGATATACGTTATTCGATAAACCAGAAATAGAGATTTTCATGCGTGAGAAACAGTTAAAAAACGAAGGAAACTATCGCATGCACAACACTCTTCAGACAACAGGAAAATGAACTTGAAAACTCGACGAACGTCTGATACTTGAAGGAAACAAAAAGACGCAAAGAAATGAACTTTAAAACTGAAAAGGAACAGTTAACACAGGCGGTTGGCAATGGACTGAAAAACATGGGCTAGAAGGTCACCGTGTGTTAAGCTATTACCATTGGACTATTTATATAAGTGTTAAAAAAGAAAAACATTTAGGCCTGAGTGTACACAATGGTATAAGTATTAAAATAGGTGGTATTAAAGGAAAACATACACTATAGGATGGTATACCGTGACCTTTTTCCTTCGTATTGCCCATCTGCTGTGAATCTTGCAGATGTCTTTACCAAATGTCTTCCCGCTGCTGCATTCCTGAATATCCGTTCCAAGTTGCATCTTTTCCCGGCTGCAACTTGAGGAGGGGGTGTAGTCATATACGGTCTTATTGTATTCTGATGTAATATGACAAATGATGAGTCGGAGTATTTTGACACTTTTATACGCAACCCATACGTATATTCGTATATGTATGTAGGAGGTGTATATGATATATAATGAATACTGATGCCATATGACTGTACTTGATACATCATAATATCAGTTTTTTCTCTCTCCTATTTGAGAGCATTCATACATATTTCGTTTTCTCTATTTCATCTCTAGTTGATCCATCTAGATCTTTATTATTCAAGAAAAACCTAATTATAGAATATAATTTTGGACATGAGAGTTTCTGTTAGAATCCAACTTCGTATGGAATAAGTTGGGTTGTGATCCCAATTCAACCAAATATGTGATTGGTCAATAGACACTTCCCCTTACAAGCTTGTGTTTAAGAATAAGTTCTATCTAATGAGTTCATAACAGTTTCATTTGACTCATTTTTTAACCAAATTCCTACATATCTTCCTGTTGAACTACCAGGACTGAAAAATCCAAGCTCAAACATTTTGGTCATTGAAACTATTGTGTCTCCATCACTTATGGGTCTTCCATGACTAATATTATCGGTTGAAGTAAATGTTCTTAGTACGGATATTTGGAGAAACTAGAGAAAGAGCTTGCAGAGCTATCCATCCAAGTCATGACAGCTGCATATGATTTGTGGCTTAATATTATTGACACAAGAAGGCAACGGGCAGCAATATTTCTTCGATTAAATTGACTTAATATACGAAATAAATGAAATCATTACTCTCTTCCTTCACGTGTATAAAGGCGAATGGATTAAAATATTCTACTTGTGTGATTGTGGGCACATTAAGGGTTTTGTCATTGATTGCAAAAGTCATTTAAGAGCTTTCCTCACGGACTGAAATTCTGATGTAATAATTGAGAAATGGAATCAAAATTCTATGCAAGAACTGGATCCTGACCGTAAGTTAATCTGCCTCGTTCAGATATTGTTCACAACTCAATATTTTGGTGTGCAGTACATGTGTTCTCATTTAATATCCTTACTGGATTTCAGTAGTTGGCAGGAGATAGAAATTTAAGTGGAAGTCTTTTTCTGGTTAGAAATATCAAAGCTTTCATTGTCTCGCCGATAAATAACAGGATAAAAAATGTAGCAATATTAAGACGGGCTTATCCCACATGGAAGAAATAAAAGAGGAATGATGAGGGAAAGTATGGGCTAAGAGCAAGCTAATTAGTTTTGTTTAAATTGATATTCATGTGATACATATTGCACTTTGATTTCAACAATGGCACACCACCTCCGACACCTACGCCATCATGCAGGCATGAGAATTTCTAACAAAAAGTCGCAGTTATTGTTACTGCAGAACACAGACTGGAACCATTAGCAAAGCTATAGATCATATTAATAAGCAGGAACGGCTCTAAACACATCATCTTGACTATATGGTTTTGTGTTGTGTTGGAACTTACAGACAGGCAGTAAAGTTGTTTCTACGTAGCTTACATTGCATAATAATTACATTTGCAGGAAAATATCATCGTGGTTGTAGCACTGATACGGTTATATAGTTGGAGGAAGACAGTTTTTGTTTGCTTGAAGAAGACTCTTCTTCAGAATCGTGAATTCTTCTTTCGGAGAAAAATCCAGGTTGTTTTGGTTCAGGCAATGGAATATCACTCTCCAACATCACAACCACAGATAACATGCTTGGCCTGTCCTCAGGTTTTTGTTGCACACACAGAAGACCTACATGAATGCATCTTAAGATTTCTGATAATAATGTCGTCTTGGATGACAAATCTGCAATAAGGTCTATTGGCTTTCCTTCACTCCACAATATCCATGCCTGAAATAGATATCAAATAAGAATTGAGGGGTTGTTTCAGTCAGGAAACACAGTTGTTTGTTTTGATCATAAGTCTTCATAAATACTCACATGGCCAATAAGATTATGATCATGACTGGGGTGATTGAATCCTCTGTTCTTCTTTCCACTCAGTATCTCAAGTAACAAGACGCCGAAGCTAAAAATGTCAGATTTCGTCGAAAAGTTCCCGTCAATTGCGTACTCAGGCGACATGTAACCGCTGAAACAAAATAAGTTAGCGAGAATCCACAATAAATTATAATCTAACAGAACAACTTCACATGTAATGAAACTTACTAAGTTCCTACAACTCTTCTTGTCCTTGCCACAGTTTGATTTCCGCAAAATGTTCTAGCTAACCCGAAATCTGATATTTTCGCATTCTTCTCAATATCCAGCAACACATTGCTGGCCTTAAGATCTCTATGTATTATCCTCAATCTCGAGTCATGATGAAGATAAAGAAGTCCTCTAGCAATTCCATTAATTATGTTAATACGTTTTGGCCAGTCCAGTATTTCACTCTTTGTTTTATCTGATCATCTCTCTGAGTTAGAACATATCATTATCGTATCATATCCAACAATTAAAATGGAAAAGTTCCATTAAAACTAACCAAAGATAAAGTGATCCAAACTTTTATTTGGCATGAACTCGTAAATCAGCATCGTTTCATTTCCTTCAATGCAGCAACCAAGAAGCTTCACAAGATTTCGATGCTGAAGTTTCGCAATTATCAGAATTTCATTTTTGAATTCCTCTAGTCCTTGTCCAGAATTTACTGAAAGCCTTTTTACTGCTATTTCTTGCCCATCCATTAAAATGCCCTGATAGATAACTTCAGTAAATTAATCAAATATTAAATATGTTTAAGCTCTAGTTTTTCCTGAGAAAGCAAGACTTACTTTGTATACAGGTCCAAAGCCGCCTTCTCCCAGCTTGTTGATGCTTGAAAAATTATTAGTTGAATTTACCAGAGCATTCAAACTTATCATTGGTAAATCGAATTCCTGGTTTCCACATGGCTTGCTACCTTCAAAAGATGTTTGAATTGCTCGAATATCAAACATTTTATTTCAATCTCTATGAAAACTGACAAATGCAGATGACTATACCTCTTTTCTTATTCCGCTTTAACAGGATTCCGCTGATCAGAACCACTACAATGAATGATATTACAAGGCAAGAAATCATTATTATTTTCTTCCTATGTGCAGACTGTCTGTCGCTCCTGATATAATCTTGTAAATGAAAAAGAAAAAAATTTGCACCATGAGATGATACGCTGATAACAGAAAGGAAGACAAGGATGACATGTGAATTTAAGATTTATTTGTTTACCTATATATGAAGCAGACATTCTGATGTAGATTTCTTGTCCCCCTTCAGGAAATTCCTTCAAATCCACCAAGTCATTAAACCAATGCAAGCATCCACTTCCTCCATTTCTTATATCAGTACTTGAATATGCCACACAAGAGCAGTTTTCATGACACAATTTCTTGCAATGTTTGAGGCTTATACTCGTATTGAACCACGAATTTGAAGTGTCAGGAAGTTTCAATCTGACATGCTTCACAAAGTCCTCTCCTCTGCTACAAGAAAGAGGAGTCTCACGAACACAGCCAGCCGACCAGTCACTATAACTCCAGTCTATATCAGATTTCGGCTTGAATCCATCTAAACAAATGCAAAGAGGCAAGCCTTCGGTTTTGCATTTAGAATTAACACCACATTTGGCAAAATTGTCGCACCTATCATCACCAATTTTATAAACTACCATCCAACCATGTTGTTGACCCATCCATTCCATTCGCATTGCAGACCCAGATGCGTTTATTACATCTCTCGCGATCAATGATTTGTTCATAATTTCAGTAACTGAAGATGTTTCCTCATCATTCCACACAGCAATGCATTTAAATACTGGATCAAGTGGATATAAAGGCATAACAGTATAATGAACACCATTCCAAGGTCCATATCTGTGTAGTATCATATTGGCCTTTTTAAGAACTAGTTGTGGGAACCCGCGAGGATCAATGGCCCAGCTATACTCACCTATTGCAGGATCATCCAAAGTCTTCCACGACGAAGCTGTCCAGACCTTACCAGTAACATAGTTTCTGCCGAGTTTCATTCCTGGGAGTATGGTATCACAAGGATAATCAAAGCTTTGCCACAGATAGTTTTCGGAGTTGAAGTCATTTCCATCTCTAACGACAAAATTTCCAGAATCCAGCAGCTGAGCAACAGGATTATTCGCTGTTCTTGTCGTGTTAGATGACCAAACAGTAACATTTGTGCCATTCATAAGAAGAAGATTTCCCTCTTTACTGAAGTTTAAGATGCCATAACGGTCCATGACCGTAGTTTCTCGATTGGCTACCCACACAACTGTTCCGGTAGATACTTTCTTGTACCAAATTCCGACATATCTTTTCGTTGAACTTCCTGGACTGAAAAATCCAAGCTCAAATGATTGATCGTTTGAAACTATCGTGTCTCCGTCTCTGATTGTTTGGCCAGGGCTAATCGTGTCTGCTGAGGTAGCAGTTTTGAGTATGGATGTTAGAAGTGAGTAAACAAAGACGCTTGCCATTGAAATTCTCATAACTTCCATCGAAGCTTTCTGATGTTTCAGCTCTCCTGTAATTATAAACAATAGTAATTGTTGGAACTACGATTCCTGCCTATTGCAAAATCTCAGCTTAGTTTGAGGAATTTATCAAAAAAATAACTCATTATAAGATCTCTCGCTCACATATGAAATGATCTTTTGAAAGTAAAATAGGCTAAATGCGTAATTCCAAAAATTTGCTTTATTGAAATATTGAAATTTTCAACTTAAATTGAAACCCCCGTTTACTGCTTGACCTATCTATTTACATACATAATATTATTCTACTATTATAAAATTTATATAATCATGCTTAATTAAAGTAAAAGTCAACTTATTTTGCTGTTAGTTTATGTTTCTGTTAAAACTAAGTTTGGATTTAGTGTGAGGTAGATTTTTTATCTCTGAAATTCGAACATAAATATTTTTAAACTCATATTTAAAAAATAATAATATGGTCTCTGATTAATGTTCGGGCTTAATTTTTTTTGCGAGTGCGATTCGCGAGGGCGCGAACGTGTGCACGTGTGTTTGTGTGTGGTTGACCGCCAGATCAAAATGTGTGGTTGGTTCGCTTGCCTGAAATGACTTCAGGACTTTTAGGGTGAAAATGAGCCTAAGTCAAATTATGTTAACGCTACTCCTAGTTTGCTGAAAGTAATAACAGATGTAAAGTGCAGAAAACGATAAAAATGTAAAGTTAAATTAACCTACTCCTAGTGCAGAAAGCAGCGAATAAATGTAAAGTGCGAGAAAGATAAAATGCGGAAATGTAATTGCATTAATGAAAAGACTACAATTACAAACTAAACACTTATAGAAGACGTCTCAGAAGATATTCTTGAGATTTCAAGACTCCCTTCGCCACTTTTGCTAAGTGGAATTACGTAGAACTAAGACTATGAAAAGAAACTGACAGAAAAATAAGTAAATGCAGAGTATGTGGTGTGTGTCCACCCCGTTTCTTCAGTCCTCTCTTCTATTTATATGCCCCCAATAGCAGTTATCCACATCTTCAAACAGTTGAGCGGTTACCTATGATCATACTGAAACTGTCTCTCCCACTTCATGCTCACAATAACTGTCCCTGGTCTTGGGAAGTTGTCCATATTCTCAAATTCCATTTTCCCGCGTTGGTAATCGTTCGCGCCTATTGCCTTGAATTGGTGATGTGGCAAATAATTCCATGGCATGAAATTCTTCGCTAGGTAACAATTACTCTTGCTGATTCTCTTTGATCTTCCGCGACGGTTTACCATCGCCATTCATCCTCGCTGCCCTTTATCGACTCGGACTCCTTGTTGTTCTTCTGCTTCCACTGATTCGCGCATACCTTTGCAATACCCTTTTAGATTCGCTTGTCCTTGCTACCTTCCTGTCGCTTTAGTCTTCATTTTCTGCGACTCCCCACAGACCCTGTCTTCATAAGGATTTCACGCTTCGTCCGCAGAGTCTGACCCAATTAATTGAGGGGTTAACAGATGCCCCCCGCAAAGAGACTTATGGGGATTTTGTTTACTGATGAATAAGTCTTCTTTGTAGTCTTTTCATTCTTTACATTACCCTAACATCCGCAACAGGTATCCACACAAGAAGTGCAATACACTTGGGCAAACATCCACAATTAATACAGACTTGAAGAAATGCCCAACATTCGCATTTATTCCTTTATTCCCTCAGATCTGAAGACTATAAATTTGTTCTTACCGTGTTCCTAGGTTTCAGCCTTTCACCCATGTCAGCACTCATTTTTACCCTCACAGCTTTGCCGCCTGCACTTTTCGATCACATCAACACTTTTTCGGGCACTTTTCGTATCTTCATTAAATGCAAGATCCGCCTCCGTTAGGTTTCCCAAACACATCTCTTCCTTATAATGAAAATTGCATCAGATACATCATATTCATTGTCAGTCACGTGCAGGGACGCGCTGAAACCACGCGACAGATATGGGTATATTAGCACGTCCTCGCGAGAACCCTTCCTCTTTAATTTGTCATGTGCCCGAGAAAATAATGAACAACTTTGGTACATGCCTATCTCCTGCGCGTGGACTTCTTTTCTGCAGTTAATTCGCCATTTAAATTTAAAATTCAGCGAATCACATCCACATTAAATGCGCACAGTTGCAACTCTTCATTGCGTTGGACTGTTCAATTTCCTTCCCTTGCCTATAAAACAAGACTTTGGCATTCCTTTTTACTTCTTACCCTTTATTCGAACACTTTGTTTTCCTTCTTACTTTCAACCCTTTTGAGTTTTCTCATCCCTAAAATTCTGTGATTATGAGGACCCATATCCAAAATCCTACCGAAATGAAATCTCCCATCCTCACTGGTGACTTCAATCTTTTATTGGGAAACTGAGGGGCCAAAAAACAGCACCTACCCCACCCCAATTTACCAAAAGTGGGTTTGCAACCGGATTTTCTCAGCCTATTAGCAAACCCTCACTCGCATGCACCTGAAGGACGTAATTGACGCTACGCTGGAAGAATGCTATCCAGATTGGCACTTCATCGCGGCGCTTGTGACCTTGTGGAATCCAAGTTTCAATCAATTCCAATTGCCTGAGGGTTTCATGTGCATTACCCTTCTGGATGTGCAGGTCTTATCTTCTACGGTAGTTACAGGGGAGTCACTCCTTATCGAGTATTCGCATGACTTGCGCACAGCGGTCACTGAGCACATGGCAAGCATCAGATCTAAGAAAAATGATGGAAAGCGTCCCATCTCTTACTCGAGCCTAGAACCCAAGGATGTGAATGAGAAAGTCTTTCTGGGTCAGCCACTCGGCCTGAGTGAGCTAATTGACTTTTTCTGGTACTTCTTGAGTAAGTACATCTTTGCCACACCCTCCAAAAAACCTGTAGTCAACCTCTCCCCTTGGCGATGTGCTCGCGAACTGGTGCCATGCGAGGTCTGTCTATCCAGTCGCATTTAGTCCAGTGATACTAGCTGCTTTCTATAATGGCATGTCCTGTATCACAGGCAAATCGCTACCCTCGTCGCTGAGCATCCCGTACTGGTTTTATCCAGGTGGATGTGCGCCTGCTTCGCTGAGGCCAGTGTACATATCAACAAACAGCTCAAACGACCTTCAACGAAGCCAGTGCCTATCGTAGGCTACATTGACTACATGGCGAACAAAGGTGGATGTCGCCAATGCAGATCAGAGAACGAGTGGTTCATACACTATCCCAAGCTTAAAAACTCTATGCTAAACGCCTTTGGCCCCAAGATGGAAGGCTTTGACTCACAGAGCTGGTTTGCTTTCACCCAGCCTCGCGAACTGCCTGTGCCTAAGACGACTTCAGGTCAGTCCTTCATGGGAGTAGAAGCTTACACTCCCCACTTCAACTGTCACTAAGTCGGGCTCATGCAGCAAGTTCCCTATCCATTGACTCACGCTTGCAATCAACCCTGGGAGAAACGTGCAGGCTACGAGTTCACAGACTTTCTCCTCGATATGTTGAAGAAGTACGAGGCCATTCCTAAAAACTTTTTGCTTAATCTGCTCTCCTGTCCACGAGCAGAACCCATATTCAAACGATGGTGGACAAAATACTGGCAATCCCAGTACACTCAAGGTATTCATATTGTTATCCTATGTTTCTTTAGTATTAGATTCACATGCACTTATCATGTCGTCTGGCTTCTTCAGAAAAGCAGGAACAACTCGCGGAGGAACTCCCTAAAGTCTTTGCTTTGGCTGAGAAAGAGAGCATACAGAACCAAATCGGTGAACCAGTCAAATGCAAAGTCCCTGTGGCCTCGCCGAGGAAACCAACCACAAAGAAGGCGAGCACACCCTCTAAGAAGTCTCAGGAGGTAAGTGAACCTACTAAGAAACCTCAGAAGGTGAGTCAACCTTCGAAAAAGGCCGAGGGGGTGACCAAACCTAACAAGAGACCTCAGGCAGGGAGCAAATCCTCAGTGAGATTTGAGGAGGCGAGTGAACCTGCCCCAAAAAGAAGAAGGTTAATCAAATTAAGTGAAGTCGCTGCCCCACTTGTTGAGGACATTTCTTCGCCTGAACCACCTCCAATAGAGCCAGAGCAGACATCAACTCAAAAGCAAGATGACTCATCTCCTGAAGTAGTTGAGCTGTCGCCTCAGTTGTTTCCCTCTTCTCCTATGACAAAGACCATCGAATGTCCAGGTAGACCACCCATTCGCATTCCTCGCCTTTGGCAAGGGAGCTAACCTCCGCGCCCGCGTGTTACCAAGATGAGATCATTTGCTATAGATGCACTCTTCCAAATACACAACAGGCGCATGCGCAAAGGACGCTTCAACTTGGACCTCACTATTTTCTTGTATACTCTGCGATATCCTTCAGGACATAAACGTTTCTCTTTCTCAGAGTTATTTCCTAAAAGGGGAGGCAAGGGCAAACAACTAGTGGTCTCGGAGCCGATGAAGAAGGATATAGATCCCCTTCTTACTCGAGCTGTAAAAAAAATGCTCATTCCTTTTTACTTAGTACTTCGTGTTTTCTTGCCAACTACTGACTTTTTATTTGCGCATATTAGCTTGGTATTTCCAAGGTGGAGCAAAGCGGCGCGGGACCTCGCGACCCTGGAGAAAGCTCAGCTCTCAAATTGGATGCGACAGAGGAGGAGATGGTTCTACAAGTTGCTCATACTGGGATCGTTGTACCGACAGAAATAACATCTGAGGACGAGATTGACGCGATGATGAGGGAAGCCTTTTGGCGACGGGGAAGGAGAAAAAGATGCAACAGAAGACATTCCTGGCCAAGTATCAGATACCCATGATCGCGCCGCTCCTTCTACTGCACATGGTTTGTATTCTCATACTTCCATCCCTGCAATTAATTTACCTAACTTTTCTTTTACACCAGCTGATCCTAACCAGAGTGAACTCGAGCCTTCTCCTCGTGAGGTAGAAAGTGATCTAGAGTCTCCCTTCCATACAGCTGTTCAGATAGCAACATCAGTTTTGGAAGCGAGCTCTCTAACGATCGAGACTCCTGTTGTTCTGGACGCGATAGAGATTCAAATGCCCCATTCGCCAATCATCATCACCTCAAACTCCACGCTTATCGCACCAACCACTAATTCATACCCTCCTCCGCCTTCCATCGAAATGATATCTAAAGCGACACCTATTCCTATTTCTGTACCTTCTACTTTGCGGGGAAGATCAGAGACTGGTTTGAGGCGAAGCCTCTCAGGTTCTTTCGCTGGAAGCTATGTACTTTCCCTTGGTCAAGGTATTTCCATTGCTTTTCCAAACCTTTCACAATCTATTCTCCTCATTTTCTACTAACCTGAGTTTGACCTTCGCAGCTTCTATTCCTCTCTCATCACACTCCTTGCAGGGTCCTTTCCAAGCTCCCTCTGCATCAGAACTTGCTGCTCTCGTCGCTCGGATAAAAGACATCCTCAGTGCCAAGATCGACATCAAACGCTTCATGACCCAATTCATGGATCTTGGCACTTGGCGTCTGATTTCAGAGTTAAGGTGTCGGGCTAAGGTTCCCCGCGACATCCTTATGCGACTGCAAGTGTTAAGTGATTGTTGGCAGCGAGCAGATCCATTCTCCAGGAAAGAATTTCGTACAGGGTTTCCTGATGAACTTTCATCCCAACCTATTCCAGCTCGGGTCCCTAAGCCAAACAAAAAGGAGGAATGCCAACGACAAGTCACACTAGCGGAGGAGAAAGTTAAACTCCTTAGGCAACAGCTCGTAGAGGCCGAGCAAGAGGTGTCATATGCTAGAGAGAAGTTGGAAGCTCTGGAACAAAAGAACAAAAGGCGCATCGCACCGAACGCTTAACTTCTCTTTACGATTTTAGTTTCTATACTCAGTGTATGAGCACCTTCGGCTTAGAGGGTTTATTAGACTGGAGCAATAAGTCCTCGTACGAAATACAAACTGTTCCTCCACCATCATAATGAATAAAGATTCCATTGTTTTTTTACTCTTATTTTTTATTTTTTATATATCAATGTTCGACTGTTCAAACATTTTCCATAGCTCAGGAAACTTAAATTGTAACGCTACTTTGTTTGCTTCCCAAATCGATGGGACATACTTCTTTAGATATCTTCCATTTATTCCTCGCTTAAGAGAAACACCCTCCACTGATTCTAACAAGTATGCATTCCCCGAAAAAATACTCACAACCCTAAATTGTAACGCCCTCAATTTAGCTTTAATTTAAAAATTTGAATTGAAATACAAAGGAAAATACGAGTTAATTTTTCACGATTTATTTAGAATAATAATTCGGTAGAAAGGTATGAGAATTTGTTTGAAATAATTATTGATGACCTAAAAATGCAACGTGCAAGTTGACACAATCAAATAGTATAAAACGAGTATTTAGACTCGAGTATCGAACCCAAGAGACAATAGAATTAAATTCAGTTTGTTTCCGATTAAATCTTGCAAGAATTGATTTGGTTTTCTAAGTCTATAATCGAATAATTTATCAACAATCAAATTCTAAAAACAGTGTTTAAGGGTCGTAATGATGGATCGTAACTTAA
Source organism: Breynia disticha f. nivosa (assembly GCA_948193385.1). NCBI lineage: Eukaryota > Viridiplantae > Streptophyta > Magnoliopsida > Malpighiales > Phyllanthaceae > Breynia > Breynia disticha. The sequence goes on along the minus strand of CANYCX011867049.1, from coordinate 153 downwards.
TTGATTAATGAATTCATTTATCTCACTTGAACTAATTAAATTCAATTAAATGGGTGATTATTTTCCCTTATCTCTAACGAGCAAATAACCACTTTAATGAAAATAATCTGCCTAGCTCTAGCGCAAGACTATTCGCAACCACTTAAATCAAAT
>CANYCX011866921.1:0-18962 GCA_948193385.1 Breynia disticha f. nivosa | reverse complement strand
TGTACTTTGACATACGCCTAACGTGGCCGTAAAAGGTTGACAAGTATGGGTATGATTGGGTATGCTACGAATCATAATTGAGAGCAGGAGTGAAGTGAAGGGATTGACCCTCTCAATGAGAGATGATATCACTGGTCGCATGATAGACAAAATTGGAAAGAGTGTGGCCGCACCCGAATGAAATGATTAAGTCATTTATTCGAACTTATCAATTTTGTCATAGTGATCAAGAAAAGTGATTTAGCATTAAATAAGGGTGTTAGTGACATGCATTATGCTAAATCAAGATATCTAGGTCAAGAGATTTATTTGAATTGTAGTAGCGTTGTTGACACTGCTCGTCAGCTATTTAATTTGTGATCATAGTGTCTTATTAGAGACCGCCTATGATTTATGAGTTATTAAACTCATCGCCTTTATTAAATAGTCCTATAGATCGCACGTGGATAGTAAAAAACCTAAAAGGGTAATTTCAGTATTTCACCTTAGGTCAAAATCCGGTCATTGGACCGGATTGGGCATTTGGGCCAATTTTGGTAATTGGGCCCAAAACGGATGAGAAATAAGATTTCTTACATGATTTTAAGACAAAGATTATTTATTAAATATGATGTCTTAAGTGAAAACATGTAAGAAGACAAGTGAGAGAAAATTTAGGAAGTTTGTCTTAAAGTAAGACAAGATTAATGTGGGATAAGTTAAAAAAAACTTTTATTTATCCACATGTGCATCACGACAATGGTGGGAGTTTTTTTAAAGTTATTTTAATTTTATTAAAGACCTAACAAAGTTCTAATGTCATTAGGATTGCTAAGTGGTTTAAAAAACAAAAACACTTATCTTTAAAAAAATTAAAACCCTAGTATTTTTACATGAGATTACCGTCCCTCAAATACACCCACAAAGCTGTGAGCCGTCGACCTAAATTCAGTTAGATTTAGGCTTTTCTAGAAGAGAGAAAGTGAGATTTAGGGGTTGGTCATTAGTGTGATAGACGTGGTGCTATTGATTTCACGAGTTTCTCATCAGATTGACGTAAACAAGGTGAATCGTTCTTATCTTTTGTGCTAGTACACGTTCTGTTTAATCCGTGTGTTAGTGTTGTAGAGGAATCACGTTTGTGATTCAATCTTAGTGTCAAAAAGGTTGTCTCAGAGTATTCGAAGAAGGTAGTTACTTGGTGATTGCCCATATACCACACAGCCTTAAAGGGAAGGAAGAAAGGTATGTCTTTTTCATTAAAGATTCAATTTTTATGTCATCTAGTGGTCATCCATTTGTAAATATATGTATTAGACACAATTTGATGTGAATCTTGGGTTGTTCTTGATGTGTTTTGATTGTTTTTCTGTTGCCTTTAGAGTTAGAACACGCTAGAAAACCCAACAGTCTGGTCACCGAGAAATTCCTCTAGTCGACTGGTTATTATGCTAGTTGACTGCTCCCTTGTAGATTTCATCAAGTCGACTAATTCTTGTGCTAGTCAACTAATCTAATCAGTATTCAGCCTAGAACCTTTCTGTTTTGTCTGCCACTCGACTAATGTCTAAGGTAGTCAACTAATTGAATACTTTGTTGTATGCAATGTTTATGAATGTACATGCATATGCCAAATAAACATATAAAATAAAAATATAAACACATCACAAAAGTTTAGATCACACATTCCTATTCTTATTTTTATATCATTAAATGTGTCTTTTTTAAATGGTTTAGTAAGTATATCATCCAATTGGTCATTTGTAAGCATAAATTTTAAGCATTTATCACCTTTAAGATAATGTTCATGCAAGAAGTGATGTCTAATTGCTATATGTTTTGTCCTACTATGGAAAATTGGATTTTTACTCAAACTTATGGCACTTGCACTATCACAATATATAAGTACATTTTGAACATGAATGCCATAGTCTAAAATTTGATGTTTTATCCAAAGAACTGCGCACATGCACTCCATACGACTACATATTCTAATTCAGCCGTAGAGATTACAACACTAACTTGCTTTTTGCTTCCCCATGAAATCAATGAAGCACCTATGAAATAACATGTACCGTTAGTGCTCTTTCTATCAATCCTACAATCTCCATGATCGGCATCACTATATACATACAAATCAAATGCATCACAACAAGGATACCAAAGTCCATGATCAATTGCTTTAATAACATATCCAAAAATACGTTTACAAGCAACTAAATATGATATCTTAGGACATGATTGAAATCTAGCATAAAGATAAGTAGCAAAAAATATATCTGTTATAGAGGTAGTTAAATGTAAAACTGAACTAATCATTCCTCTATATACCTTTTGGTCAACACTTTCTTTGTCCTCATGTTTTTAAAATTTAAGGTTTGATGTCATAGGAGTTTTAGCAAACTTGCATCCTTTCATCTTGAACTTTTTGAAAAGTTCCCTAGTGTACTTGCTTTGATGAATGAAGATCCCCTTTTCAAATTGTTTGATTTATAGCCCAAGAAAAAACTTCAACTCTCTCATCATGCTTAGTTTGAATTCACCTTGCATAAGCTCACTAAACTTATTACAAAGATTAGTTAGTAGCACTAAATACTATATCATCCATACATATGTGTGGAAAATAAGCACATCTTTTCTTACTCTTTTAATGAATAAAGTATTATCTACTTTGCCTTTAACATATTCATTTTGAGTACGAAGGCTACTTAACCTCTCATACCATGCATTTGGAGCTTGTTTGAGTCCATATAAGGCTTTGTTAAGCTTGTACAAGTATTCTGGATGATTCACATCCTCAAAACCAAGAGTTTGCTTTATATAGACCTCTTCTTGAATGTATCCATTTAAAAGCACACTCTTCACGTCTATTTAATGAAGCTTGATTTCCTATGTGAACCAAAAGCATAAAGATGTTAGACTGCCTCTAATCTAGCAACCAGAGTAAAGGTTTCTTCATAGTTAAGTCCTTCTTCTTGATTGAAGCCTTGAGCTACCAATCTAGACTTGTTCTTCACCAGTTCTCTATATTCATCCCTCTTGATCTTGTTGACCCATTTCACTCTAACTATGGTCTTGTGTTTGGGTGGGGGTACAAGTTCCCAAACTTTGCTCCTCTTAAATTAGTTTAATTCCTCTTACATTGCCATCACCTAATGTTCATCACCTAGAGCTTCCTTGATGTTCTTGGGTTCAACCAATGACATAAAAGCTGAATTGCTTATATGTTCATTGAGCTCCCTCCTTGTTGTAATCCTATCTCCAATATTCCTAATAAGTTGCTCCATAGGATGATTCCTTAGTTTGGCCTATGCAGTTACATTATAAGTTTAACCAATTTCTCTATCTTTAAACTTCTCATCTTTTAGTACAACTTCCTTCACCATCTTTTAACCTCTTGCACTTCTTCTTCAATACCTACATCATCAAATCACATAACTTACCCATGGGTGAAACTGGATCATTGAATTTAATATGAATGCTTTCTTCAATAACTCTAGTTCTATGGTTATATACTCTATATGCTTTACTAGTGAGTGAATATCCTAAAAATGTTCCTACATCCAGTTTCTCATCAAATTTGCCCAAGTTATCTTTTCTATTGTTATGAATGAAAACTTTGCATCCAAATGGGTGTAAATAGGAAATGTTATGCTTTTTACCTTTCCATAGTTCATAAGGAGTTTTGAGCTTGTCTCTCTTTGGATGAACTCTATTAATGACATAACAAGCCGTGTTCATTACCTCTGCCTAAAATGACTTCAATAGTTGATATTCATTGAATATAATTATACTCATCTCCTCCAATGTTCTATTCTTTCTCTCAACCGCTCCATTTTGTTGAGGAGTTCTTGAAGATGAGAAGCTATGTTCTACTCCATATTTGTCACATATCTTTTCGAACGGCTAACAATCAAATTCACCATCATGGTTCAACCTCATAGCGATTATCATCAAGCTCTTCTCATTTTGGACTAACCTACACCACTTGGAAAACTCATGGAAAGCATCGTTATTATGCACAATGAATCTTACCCAAGTAAATGTAGAGAAATCATCAACAATTACTAGAGCATAATATTTTCCACTCAAGCTAGCATGTCTAGATGGTCTTATCAAATCCATATGAATTAGTTTAAGAACTCTACTAGTAGTTATTTCCATTTTTCCTTTGAATGATCCTCTAACATGCTTTCCTTTCATGAAAAGGCTCACAAATATGTTATTTGTAATATTTTAACCTAGGCAATCCTCTAACAATTTCATTCTTTACAAATTTAGATATTAATGGAAGAGGTGTATGTCCTAGTTTCCTATGCCATAAAGATGCATTATCATCAAGAGTCACTAATCATTTTTCATTGAATGAGGCATCATCATACAAATTTATAATATAAGTATTTTCATGTCTCAAGGCAATAAATGCAACTTTATCATTCTTAGACACTATACAATGAGTGAATTCAAATTTCACATTATAGTCCATATCATAAAATTGAGATACACTTAAGAGATTATGTTTAAGACCATCAACTAAGAGCACATTATCAATGATTGATAAAGGTTCCTTACCCACTTTACCAATACCAATGATTCTACCTTTATTATTATCTATAAATGTTACATGTCCATGTTCTCTTGGTTTGATGTCAAGAAACAAGCACTTGTCTCCACTCATGTGTCTTGAGTATCCACTATCCACATACCATGTACTAGGTGGAGCCTCTAATCTTCTTTGTACTGTAAAAGAAATCATATTTCTTTTCATTGGTACCCAAGCCATCTTAGGTCTTTTGAGTTAGCAATATGCACCATATTAGGTAGTATGATTCCTTTCATAACCTAAACTCTCTTCACTTTAATGCATTTCCTCAAGCTAGTACAAACATAGATGTTGTGCCCAACTTTCAAGTATCTATCATATGTAGGCAAGTCACTCTTCTTATGATCAAATTCACTAGCCTTTATAAATTTAGTCATCAAATATGAGTTCTTATTATATGTATCACCTCCAAGTCCATTCTTTAAAATAGAGCATCTTTGCAAGGAGAGTAGCTCTTCAAATTTTTTGTTTCCACTAGTGAATTTTCCAACAACATATGAAAACTCATTCCTAAGTCTACCAATCTCATTAATGAGTTTCTTCTCTTTAGTTAAGAAACTTTCATGCGAAGATTTCACATTACATCCATTTACATCTTTTTAGACTCTTTTAGCTTCATGCTCAAAGAATCTATATTAAGTATAAGTTTCTTATTCTCTAGTTTAAGTCTCTTGCTGATCTTAAGTACTTTTTTAAAATCATATTGTAATTTTAAGTAAGCATCATGCAAATCACTCTCAAGAAAATTATCATCATCAATCAAATCATTAGAAAAGTTAGAACATACCTCATCCTAATCATCACTAGAGTGATAGCTTTTGGCTATAAGAGCTAAGTTTGTCTCTTCATTCCCTAGCCCTTCCTTTTTATCATCACTTTAACTGGCAATGAAGGATTCATTTTTCTTTCCTTTGTCTTATCTTTCATTTGATTGATGTTTTGATGATGTCCCAACTTTGCATTCCTTAACATAAAGCCACTTCTTCTCACACTTGAAGCAACTATCATCATTGGTGACATTCCTTTTGTCATCTTCACCATTTTTTCTCCTGTCATTGTTAAAGTTCCTTGTTCTATCTCCTCCCCTTAGCTTTTTTCTTTAAAAACTCATCAAGTTCTTAAATTTCCTCAGGTTCCTAGCATAAGGAGACATTTCTTCATCATCCTCTTCATCTTCATGTAAGTCACCATCACTTTCTTTATAAAGAGGTAGACTCGCCTTTACAGCTATGTTCTTCTTCTTTGGTTTTGATCCTCCTCCTCTAGTCTTCAAGATAATCTCATAGTTGATCAAACATCCAACCAAAGCATTAAATCCCAAAGTGTTGAGATCCTTTGATTTTATGATGACAGTGAATTGCGAATCCCATTCTTTTGGGAATGATCTAAGAATTTTCTTGACTTACGCACTATCACTCATGGCCTTTCCCAAGCTACTCAATCTATTCATAATCTCTCCAAAGCAGTCGAGCATATTGTTGATTGATTCATCATCCTTTACGGTGAACATTTCATATTCATAAAGCAACATGTTGATCTTGGTCTCTCTCACTTTGTTGGTTCCTTCATAAGTAACCCATAACATATCCCACATGTCTTTTGCACTTGTGCAAGAACCCATGCGATTCTTCTTTTCGATGGATAGTGCACAAAGAATGAGTTTTATGGCCTCTGCATTGATGTAGACTTTATCCCAATCTTCATCACTATAATCAACTTCATCATTCAAATTGCCATTGTCATTCCTTGGGAAATAAGGACCATAGATGATGACCTTCTAATACTCAATTCCCTCATACATGCTGTGTACCTTCATGTGATTCTTCCAAGATGAGTAATTTGTACTATTGAAGAAGGGAGGACAATTTGGATTGACACCAACATCACCAAAGTACGCTTATGCCATTCTTGCATCTTTTACTCATGGATGCTAAGCCTTCAAAGATGAACACATCACTATGATACCAATTGTAGAAACTAAATAACCTCTAAAAAAGGGAATTGAATAGAGATTATATGAATGGATAATTTTTAGTGTTTTTGCAGAATTGAAATGACCAAGGGAAAGAAAAAATAGGGATAAGATTTAGAATGGTTCGGCGAAGACACCTCTCCACTACCTAAGCTCTCACTTAGGATTTTCACAAGAAATCCACTAATTTCTTTCTTACACACTTGAATTAAGGCTCAAGAAACCTTACAAATGATTTGAATTTTGGCTCAAATCCAACCAACTCACTCTCTAGTTCACTCAAGAAAAGCTATTCTATAATTTATAAACTAAGAGCCAAGAACACAATGATTTTATCAATAAGAAAGCAAGATATAAATAACATCACTTTCAGCGCTTTCTGTTATCTTCTATCTTCTGTTTTCCACACTATTTATAGTGTCTCCTATATTTTTGTTTGTTGGGTATTGATGTTAACACTTTTTATCAGCTTTTTCAAAGTCAACTTTGTCCACTGTCAGCTGCACCAGTCAATTGGTTTAATCTGCACTTTAGTATTTTTCATATTTCAATCTACTGTTTCAAACTCCATTCGAGTGGTTTGAGTTCCAATAGTTTTCTTGACACAACAAACTCATCCTTCAGTCGACTGGTGCATTCATCAGTCGATTGGTCTGCCATATAGTACATATCAGTCTATTGGCAAACACATAAGTTGACTTAACTACACCTAAATTCAAATTTGAAATCTTCTATAAAGTGGTCCTTGATCCTTGATGTCATCTTGAAGATTTGCTGCTCTATTTTTACGGCAGAGGTCAGAACTAGTCGATTGGTTTCCAAACTAGTCGATTGGTATGACCTATGGTCACCAAACTAGCTGTTGTACCTTTTTAACCTGTGCAGCTATACTCACTGGTCAACTAGTTTCTATACTAGTTGACTAGTTGCCTGCATTTTTCATTGACTTAAGTGTTTTTCTCTGCACTTGAGTAAACTTGAAATCTATGTTTATTAAATTCATAAAGTTTGCACATTCATAAAAACTTAGAAGGATTTTTCATTATTTACCACCCATGTTCCAACACAAATAACCACACACCATATGAACACCATCAATTATTCCATCAATTTTAGGAGAGAAAAAAAATCAATTTTTCTAAAAGGCAAGAGGTAAATGGACACAATTAGGATGAAGATAAAAAAAGATTAAAGAGCAGATGGGTCATCTACGATGGAATCATCATGGTTTTCTCTGCAGTTAACCAGTTATCTTCTATCTTTTTTGTTATTTTTTCAATAATCATGAACTAAACTCCTTAGACACTTAGGTTGAGTTGAACCATTGTTTATGTAATTAGAGATTGAATTTTTGGTTTTATTGTTGAGTTGTTTGTTGATTGAGATTTAATTATGACTTATTTTTTCCATTGTTGATTGCATGAATGCGGGATTGTAATTAGCATATTGATTTGTATAGGGCTAATCAAGAGATCGAATATACGATAGATCACTTATAATTAAAAGGAGTTGAATGCAAATCTAGAGATAGATCGACATAAATCCTTCGGATTAATATCAAACTTAATACAGTAATTAACATAACATTAGTGCGGTGTCAATTAGTTTAACTTAGAAAGAGATTTCAGGTTAACTTAGTTAATATTATACGTTAATTACCTAGAGATAGATTAATATGATTTAGGAATTGTCATGGTCCAGTACAAACACAACAATGAAACTAATTCTAATTGATAGTAAAAAACTTTGGCATTTGAGATCTAAGTGTTGCCCTTAGTAATTGTTTTTAATCTCTCAAATTTTTTACTTTTGTTAATTTAATTTTTAGTTTAATTAATATTTTATTTTTTATTTTTTTTTCACTTCATTCGTTAGGTTAAATAATAATTAATAGTAAATAGCTAGTGTTTTTGTCTGTGGGATCAACACTTGGTGCTCTTAAAGTCGATTATTGTACCGATAGATACACTTGCCTGTTGGCAATGTAGGGTAGATGAACCCTGAAGTTTTTGAATAAACCTACACACTCTGAGGCAAGATATATTATAACCATTGTGGATGACCATAGTAAATCACTATGGACTTTTCTTATAAATAATAAAAAGAGGTTCATTTGACACTCAGAACTTTCATCCTTTATATTTACAATCACTTTCCTCACACTATTAAAAACATACATATTGATAATGGCATTGAATTATCAACCATCACACACATACCTTGTTCCCCAATTTTGGGATACAACACTAGCATACCTATGTTTACACACCACCAACAGAATGGTGTTTTGAGAGAAAATATGAACACCTTTTAAGTGTAACAAGAGCCTTGATGTTTCTTTCTAAGCTTCCACAAAACTTTTGAAGGATAGTATCTTGATGGCCACCCACATAATGCTTGACACACTCTTATTTCTTGCTTTGTAAATGGGTAACAACAGTCAAGAAATAAGAGTGTGCCAAGCTATTTATAAAGGCAACATAATGGCCAATCATCCTTTGCCTCTTTGTCATATAGGCTTTTTGTAACGCCTGAAAAATGTTAGAATTAAGAAATTAATATGGAAATAGAGGTATATAGCAGGATCAAGTTGGGAGAGAATAAAGTGAAATTAGGAAACAATAGATTAACATAGACTGGGCACGGGCCATGCCAATGGCACTGTGTTAAAATGAACAGCACAAAATAAGGCACAAGTTGTGTTGGAAACATGTTAAAAATTCAGAACACGACCCTCGGTATGGGCGTGTTGGGGGGCGTGCCCGTCCAAATAGCTAAAAGACTGCCTTTTACGTGAAAGACTAATTTGAGCCTTAAGACAACCCCAAAACACTCACAGAAACGTCAAGAAAACCCTAATTTTGTGGCAAAGAGAGTTCTAGAACAAGGAGTGGGGTTATTCTTACGATTTGAGGAGTTAAAATATTGAGGTAAGGTCTTAGACCTTTGTTTTTGAGAAATTCTGAGTTAGGGTTTGTGTATGTGCAGAAATTATGGAAAAATTGGTGGATTTTGTGATTAAAATTGGTTTAGTGATGAATTTAAGTGAGGGACTTGCTAGGATGTTAGTGGTTGATGAATGTGGTGGATTTGTTAAGGTCTTAGAGAGGAAGAGTGAAATTGGATGGGTTTGAGTGATGGAAATTTAGGAGGTTTTGGTCAATTGATGGTTAATTGAACAATTAGTGATATTATTAATTTTATGATAAGAAATTGAATTGAAAATGTGTAGGGAACAAAAATAAAAACTTTAGCCGAGGTTAAGTGTCGAGCACACAATAGCACAAATTTCAAGGTAAGTGGATCAAAACACACTTACCTTGGTATGTCTTTTATTTGTATGGTTAATTTTTCTTGGCTTAATTGTATGATTGGAAATGAAAGTGGTTTAATGAGGAATATGACTTGATTATGAATGTGTATGAGGAAGTGAAATAACTTGTGGTTGTTAAATTGTAAGAATAAATGATTAAGTATGTAATGTGACAATATGAATGTTTGATTGTAGAAATGTTCAATGCAAGAGTTAGAAACGTGTGTTATATCGTCAATGCTTGGTTGATGTGACATGATCCTTTATTGCCCAGATAAATAATAGGGTGGAGTGAGTGTGAATTGATGATGTTATGACTTGTTTTGATTCTTAAGAAGGAAACTATATTTGAATTAAAAAAATGATCATGTGAAATGTCATGAGTTATGGACACATTTATGAATATGTTGCATTGTATTGTTGTAAACATTTGCATAAGCATTAGCTATAATGAAAGAGCATGGGGCACTGGCCCAAAAAAGGAAGCGAGAGCTCCAGATCGTAAAGGAAAAGAAAGATAGGGCGAGAGCCTTAGTTTTGAAAAGAAAGAAAAAGAAAAGAGCAAAAGCTCGAGGCCTTAAATGAATTGAGAGCGAGAGCTCATGTTATATATAGAAACGAGGGTGAGAGTCCTCTGGCCATAATTAAAAGAGGAAGACCCCAGCATGTATTGTGTGATTGCATTAACATCCATAGTGCACTGTATTATGTGTTCATTTAGGGGTATGGTGGTAAAGTGTACTAATTTGGTGGATTTTAATATGTGATAGTGTGATATTAAGATGAAGGAATATGATTTGCGGCGGTGTGTTATATATAAGAATAATGTTACTAATATTCTGTAAAAACGATCCCAATGTTAGGAGGATTAAAATAATATGTAAAAGATGCTGGGAATGTATTGAATGTTGTTTGTATGTGTGATGGATTATATGCCTTATGTGCTATTATGAATTTCAAGTTTCAGAGGGTCAGTACAGTGGGCATGCCAAAAGGCACAACCTCGTGCCAGACCACTGGAATAGAATGTTGATTGCACGCCATCGTTCCGAGAGGCACGTGGATTGTGCTGGGACATTGTCCAAGTGCTAGAGTGTCAGCACGACTCCCGTGCTGGTCAACACGGGCTCATGCCATATCACTGCTTATAGCTGTGAAGAGCATGGTAGTCGTGCTCGTTGGTAGGCCCCGTGTCTCCCAAAAAAATTCTAACTGATTATAGAATGATCTGAATTAAAAGGAAATAAGCCTGAAGTTCTTCCATAATGTACTTAAGACATTAAAAAACAAGTGCCTATACACTACATAACTTGGTAAGTGTTGTAGGTGTACTTATTGGGTATTTTATTACTCACGACGCTTGTGTGTTGTGGTGAATGTGCAGAGCGACAATACCTAGTAGACGAGACTTCTTTATTTTGGTAGTGCTAGAAGTGCGATACTTTTTAAAGTTTGAGGCTCCTACCTTTTCGGGTTATAACACTTAGTATTTAACACCCCAAAAATTCCAACATTAATTTAGCAAAAAATCATCGGGAAAGTGGTTGGAAACGGCCAAGGCTGGCCGTTCCCAAAATTGTTTCACCCTGCTGCCAGAATGCACTTTGTGTTAAAATTAAAGGGGGAACCACCACTGGAATGGCCTGGGAGGCCGTTCCACAGGCTGTTTCCATGTAATTGGCAGGCTAAAATAGTGTATTTTTGTACACAGTGAGAACGACTACCTAAACGGTTGGGTAAGCCGTTCTACAGGCCGTTTGGTCTGTCACGACTCATTCAATAACGTGCATTTGGACGAGAAAAGAGACAGAAAACACTTATTACAAACCACAGCCGAACCTCTTCGTCCTAAAACCTTAAAAACTAATTTCAAACCTTTCCAAACTTCTTCAAACACAAATACCTACCCATTTTCCTTAGATTTCATGAATATTAAGCAGGAACCAATCTTGGACGGAATTCAAGAGTTTTGTGAAAAATTTTAGTAAGGTAAATTCTTATCCTAGACAAAATTTTGAGTAAACGGAAGGGTTTTGTGTAGGTTTTATGGGGGTTCTTATGGATGTTCTTAAAGGATACAAATTTAGCTTGGTTGTACGAAAAATTATGAGAGATTATAGATTTTAGGGTTTAGGTAATTGGGGATTTATGGGAAATAAAAGTTAAAATGATAAATTGAGTTTGAATATGGGTTTAATAAGCAAAATGTGGTTCGATTTGTGTAGGAGGTAGTATTTAGAACGCGAAGCACAGTTGAGCCGAGGGCTAGCTTTGCGGGATTCGAGGTAAGTGCACTTTTGATGTTTACCATTGTAGGTTTTACCTTGGTGTGATTAAGCATATTTGATTTATGCTTTATTATTGAAAATGGTTGTGGAATTGTGTCAAGAAAAGATTGAATGCTTGAATGTTTTGGGTATGGATTGCTTAGAATTTGTGTGAGTTGTGCTTAGCATGTTTTGATTGGTAAATGATGATGGTAAAGTGTTGTGCAATGTTCTTTTCATGAATTGAATGGAAAATGTGAAGTTGCTTGCGAATAGGAAAGTTGTAGAATGAGATGTGTGGTTATATATGTATGTCTATTGTGACGAAATGAGCTATGAATGCTCGAGTTAGTCATACTACAAATGGTTCATGTGAATGTTATATTCGTTATGAAAAGTGTCAATTATTTATAAGAATATGGCATTAGGACATATTATAGTCATTGTGATGAACTCGTGTGATTTATGAATGACTGTGTGTTGGCTTATGCCACGAGTTAGCTGTTTATGGATATGTGTGCATATTCATGTTGCTTTGTGAAATGACACGGTGTTGACCTACATACACCAAATTCTTTATGTAAAATGTATGGCTTGTATTGTGGATATGGAATGAATGAGGTGGAACATTCTTGTGCATGTGATATTGTGAAATGGTGGAATGGAATTGGAAATGAATATTTTGCATTCATTCATGTCATTATTAGCACTTGCATGGGCACGATTTTATGTTCATGCTTTGAAAGGATAAAGGGAAGGCAAAATGTTCTTCCCTGGAAGGCAAGTTGTTCTTCCGTGTGATAAAAAGGGGATTGTCCCAGTGAGCAAGAGCTCAATTTATGAACGGGGAGTCGAGATGTTCTCCCCTAATAGGAAGGCAATATGTTCTTCCCTAGAAAATGAGATGTTCTTTCATATTGAAAACAAATGAGGATTAGCCAATTTATGAGTAGAGTCTCTCACTCGCGCAAGAAAGACCCCAGAGCATACATTTGGGTGAATGGCATGTATTGCATTTGCACGTGGTGCATTAGCATTTCATACTTACATCCATTGTGATTATGTGAACATGTTGCTTATATTGAGATAGTGAATGCCTTTTGACTATTTATGAAGGAAGAATATGTGTGTATGTTGTTGGATGTGTACGAGCAAGATTAATTTATGAGTGGTTTATTGTATGTTGATTATGTGTATGGATGATATTATGGGTGTTATGATTGGTATGCATATGTTCATATGAACTGGAATTGGATATATGTGTATGAATGGGATGTAAGTTATGTTGAGAAATTTTGAAAATGAAATGTGTTATGTTTTAAGCTTGGTTGAAGTGTGTGGATTATTTGAGAAATATTACCAATGACTTGAGTTTGTTTGGTGTGAATTCCTAAGTGTGAATGCTGCTATTTTCTGGGAACAGAAGGTTAGAACGAGCTGGGGAACGATCTATGCAACCCATTCTCCAAGCCGTTCTGCTTTTAGTGTCATTCCAAAGGGTTAAAACGGGCTGAGGAATGGCCTTGCAAACCATTCCCCATGCCGTTCTAATTGAAAAACATTCCAAAGAGGGAGAACAGCCAGGAGAATGGCCTGTGCATGCCGTTCCCATGTATTTTTCAATGTAAAAATGTTTAAGTTTTAGGACAAACGAGGATCGATAACTGACCTAATATGTGGTATTTTGGCATAACTAAGATGCCTTGTTTGCGGTGATTTGAAAAATGAATTGTGTTCAACATGACATGTCGTGCCATCTGGGAATTTAAGCATGAACACGACATCGTGTTCCATGAGCACTTCTATGTTGGCTGAAGATTCCCTTTCACATCATTCTAACAACACTCGATTTAACACTTACTAAGTATTTTTATATACTCATCCTTGAATGTTGTTTAATGTTGTGCAGGTCTAGGATATTTCTACGAGCGTGATCAGAGGAGCACTTTTGGAAGAAATGGTTGTAAATTGTATAAGTTTTATATAGAGGGTTTTATTTATTGTCTTGTATGTTAAGTGTCCTCATGTATGTTAGGTGAGCATCATTGAAACGTTTTAAACATATACATGCACAGTTTCCAATCATTTTAGTTATTATAAAAATGGTTGCCAAAATCACTGTTTTTGTGAAAAAGAGTTTTACGAATTTGGGGTTCACATTTGGTGGTATCAGAGCAAGGATTAGATTCCCTTGGGGTAGTTGCATTTTTTTAAGTCATGTGCATGTTTTGACTTTCAAAACAATGAATTGAGTTTCGAAAACCAATAACGGTTTAAGAAAAATCATCATGCTCTGACCTTGTGGAACCCTCGTGCTTGATTTATTAAAGGTATGAATATTTGGGTGAAGTTAGTAGCCTAATTGTAACGGTATGATTGCGGAATAAGTATGCTAGTTAAATGAACTAATATATCTTATGTACATGATTTAACTTTAAATTGGAAGACCTTTGGTCGAACTAATGAAGTGATAATTGGTCGAGAGAAAAAAGTTGATTCTAGAAAATGTAAGTAACTAAACTTGATAACTGAATTGCTTGGTTATGTATAAAGTGTATGAAATACGAAAAGGAGTTGTAATTTAAAAACACGTGATAGGAAAGAGTGACTTATGGGGCACCGATTTCAAGTGCCTAAGTTATGATTGAGACGGGTTATGTGTATAGTAAATACATGACTGAAATGCCTATCATTGGCTAAGATATGACAATGAAATAAATAAAGTATGAAAACTAAATTTTTCATATTATGATATGTGATAGATGATGAGGTATTATGAATGGAATTTGTGGGCAATTTGTGAATTATTTTTCACGATGCATACAGTAAAGAAAGTTATGAACATGCCAACTACTCGCATTATAAACTACATTACGACTTGCACCAATGACATGTGTTTGTGTAAAATGGGAATGATTGTGAATTGCATGTACATGTATGAACTCAATACGAAGAATGAATGTATACTGATATATGGTTGTTGTAAAACTCTGAGTTGGCCAATATACTTACAATATAATTAATGTGTTAATCATTGCTGGAACTATGTTATAAATGAATTGGATAATATGGCATTACATCATGTTTCTAAACTGCATTTATGAATTTCACATTTGATATGAGCTTGATAAATGAAAAATGAGATAGGTGGATTGATTGAATAAAGTATGTTTTTCGTAATGCTAAGGGGTTAAGGCAATGGAGATAAGTAAATAGACTAGGAGCAATCTTAAATAACTTGTCAAAATGTGTGGTTTGGTAATGGAAATGAGGAAATGTTATGCATAAGTATGAAGGATGTGTAAATGATTTTAAGTTTTTTACTTGTGACTTTGTTTAATGAAGAATTAAATATTATGGCATAAAGTGTGTTTAATGATTTCTAACGGTGTGGCTTGTGTTGAATTGGTATGAATTTAAGATGTTATCTTGCTTGGGATTGTGAATGATTATCATATGATTCCTTATTGTTGAGTGTTTAGGGAAAAGAGAATAGATAGAAGAAATTAAATGAATTCTTAAATGACTTGTTGAAATGAATGTAAAAGATTGGTTAACACATGGTAAGGATGAAAATGTAACCATGTTGGATATGTTTTAAAGAATTGCAATGTGTGGGAAGTGATGTTTTGTATGGCCTTATGTGAGTCTTGTGCGATTTGCTGACAATGTGAGCATTCTATATGTGGTGGTATGATTGTGACCTATGGTTTATTAATTGGATTGTTGATGAAAACATGTACATGTGGATTGATAATAAGCTTCTGTTGTATGATATGAAAGAAAAGGTCATAAACCATGTGAAAGAAAGCATGTTGGCATGAGTGTATGTTGATGTGGCCATATAGAAATATGTGTGTGATCATATATGTGTGTTGAGTTTTTAAAATGTGGTTTGGAAATTTCAATAATGGTATGTTAGCTTAAGTGTTAATTACAATGTGACCGGGTGATTGAAAACTTAAAAGTTAATTGCTAATGAAGTGTTATTAAGGCATAAAGGTTTGTTAATAGTATGTGAGTGGAGATAATGTTGGCTGTGATTATGTGTTATATGAAATTGTGTGGAGGACAACGTGTTAAGTGCTTGATTTAGTTGGAAGCAGAGGAGAACGATTTGGGAAATGGTCAGTGAAAATCGTTTGATAAACCTTTCCACTTCCATAAGCTTTAGGAAGGATAAAATGGAATCCAGAACGGGTTGCATAAAGCGTTTGGTAAATCGTTCCACTTCTAAGAACTCTTTAGGAAGGGAGGATGGGCTGGAGAATTGACTACATAAACCGTTCCACTAGCTATTCCCATGCATTGAACAGTAAAAAAGAAGAAATTCTAAAGGAATTAAATGAAGGAAGGTAATGTACTTAATTTGGGGTGTGAATTGGAATCAAGTCCGTAGGTTGGCACAGTGGTGTGACAACTGGCATGATCTCGTGTTCAGACCAATTTTGGAGATAGGGCCTCGTGTTGAGTTTCTATTTTCCACTCCAGTATGTTGGCATGACTCCCGTGCTGGACAGCACGAGCTCGTGCCATATAGTGTCGTTTTTTGTGAGGAGCACAAAGGCCGTGCTCACCGGCATGCCCCGTGTTCACTTGAAAGTCTTAAATTAAACTCTAACAAAATTAAAAGCTAGATGATAAGAAAATTACAATATATGAACTTATGAGATAACCGATTGGTTAAGCCTTGGGTGAGCAAAAATTAAATTAAAAATTAAGAAAAACTTAGATAAGTGTAACAACCCCATTGGGGGAAACAATAATGCATACAAGAGAGGATATTCAAGAAAGGAAACTAGAGGGTGGATAGTGGATGGAATCTGAAGACGATGGTAAGTTACTGTGATGATTCGATTGTAGAGTGTGACCATTGAGGTTGATATCGCTCGTCCTCTCTCTTGAATGTAGTTCCAGGGTTGTAACTTGTGTGGGGAATTGATTCTTTGACTTCCTGCGAATCTTTCTTCACCAAGGATAGGGCATTTCTTGCTTTTCTCGTAAATAGTTTGCACTTTTTGTATTCTTTCTGTTACGTACGCAATCATTTTCTTGTATACCTAGCTTGGGCTAGCATTACCCGATAGATGGGAGGTCAAGAGCATAGATATATTTATGAGAGTTTAATAAGAGAGTTCTAGAGGAAATGAAATAGAGCAAGTTATAATGATGGTATGTGGATATCGGTTGATGAGTATGACATGATCAGAGGATGTTGTAATTGATTGAAGGCTGAGAGATGTAGGGTTTTCTAGATATACATTGGTGCTAGAATTAGCGGTGAGAAAGGCCACCTTAATGTTGTTAAGCAAAAGGGTTGAAAACCATATACATACAAGATAAGGAAAAGGGAATCATAATGAGGTATGTTTGTTGAGTGTAAGAACCTAGACTGTTAAATTTTGGGGATAAAATTTCCTAAGGGGGAGAGTTGTAACGCCCCAAAAATTTCAACCTTAATTTAGCAAAAAATTGTTGGGAGAGTGGCTGGAAATGGCCTGGGAAATGACCATGGCTAGCCGTTCCCAAAACCGTTTTGCCTTGCTGCCAGAATGCATTTTGTGCTAAAATTAAAGAGGGAACCACCACTGGAATAGCCTGGGAGGCCGTTCCACAGGCCGTTTCCATGTAATTGGCAGACTGAAAATGTGTAATAATTGGCAGACTGAAACGGTTGGATAGGCTATTTTATAGGTCGTTTGGTCTGACGGGACTCATTAAATAACGCGTATTTGGACAAGAAGAGAGAGAGAGAAAACACTTATTACAAACCACAGCCGAGCCTCTTTGTCCTAAAACCCTCAAAATTCATTTCCAACATTTCCAAACCTCTTCAAACACAAATCCCTACCTATTTTCCTTAGATTTCATGAATATCAAGTAGGAACTAGTCTTGGACAGAATTCGGGGGCTTTGTGACAAATTTTAGTAAGGTAAATTCTTATCCTAGATGAAATTTTGAGTAAATGGAAGGGTTTTGTGTAGGTTTTGTGGGATTTTTATGGATGTTCTTAAAGGATACAAATTTAGCTTGGTTTTACAAAAATGGTGCGAGATTTCAAATTTTAGGGTTTAGGTAATTGGGGATTTATGGGAAATAAGAGTTGGAATGATAAATTGAGTTTGAATATAGGTTTAATAAGCAAAATGTGGTTCGATTTGTGTAGGAGGGTAGTGTTCAAAACCCGGAGCGGAGTTGAGCCGAGGGCCAGCTTTGCGGGATTCGAGGTAAGTGCACTTTTGATGCTTACCATTGTAGGGTTTACCTTGGTGTGGTTAAACATATTTGATTTATGCTTTATGGTTAAAAATGGTAGTGGAATTGTGTCAATAAAAGATTGAATGCTTTAATGTTTTGGGTATGGATTGCTTACAATTTGTGTGAATTGTGCTTAGCATGTTTTGATTGGTAAATTATGATGTTAAAGTGTTGTGCAATGGTTTTTTAATGAATTGAATGGAAAATGTGAAGTTGCTTACAAATAGGAAAGTTTTGTTGTACTAAATATTGTATATATTTAGTATTTAAATTGTGTTTTGATAATGGTTAATATTTGAATTGATATTGTGTTAATATTTGAATTGATGAATTTGTTAAGATTCAATATATATTTGTTTAAGTGATGAATAGTTTTTTTACTATTGAAATGAATAGTAATGAATGCAATTATTTGTTCATAATTCTTGTAAAATCATGTGATAAAATTCTGTGCAATCATGAATAAAATTTCTGTTGAATCATGAAATGAATAGTAATTAATAAATAGTATTTAACTATTCATTTAAAAAGTAATAGGATGCAACAGTAAAATTTGAATAGTAATTAAC
>CANYCX011866688.1:0-24287 GCA_948193385.1 Breynia disticha f. nivosa | reverse complement strand
TGCTGGATTATGTGCAGATCGTCAGTAGCGGCTTGGACTTGACTTCGGAGCAGAGCACGGCGTGTGATACGGACGGGATAGGTCGGCTCCTAGTACCTTTTTGGGGATTTTCCACATTTTGGATTTTGTATAACTTTATATTTATCGGTACAGGCTTTTATTGGCACTTGCATTGTTTTAAACCGTGAACTTTTGCTTCCGCACTTCTGATACGTTCATCTGTATTCATTGGTTTTAAAGAAATGCATATATGCCACGTTTGATTTCCTACATATACATATATATGTTTTATTCATTCCTTTCAATTGAGAAATGGTTTAAAAAGAAAAAAAAATATGGTCAAAAAATTGTATTAAAGAAAAATGGATTTAAAAGAATTTGAGTTTCACAATTATTCCCAAGTACTTCAATTTGTACAATAACTAAATTGTAAATTTTTATTATTTTTAGAGCGTTACAGTAATACATTTCTTAACATATGTACTCATAGTTAAAAGAACATTTATTTAGAAACACATAGAGTAAAAGTATAAAGTATTTGGTAAGTTAAGAGTGTATCGAAATCTGCCCTCATCATTACCCACTTAATTAGGCAGATTAGCTCGTTATTGGCAGATGAACCAAGTTTTAATTCAACACTTAGTGAACCAATAATTTTACCAATACAATATTTATAAACCATTTTATCCACTTAAACTTTCTTATTTTAGTATGAACATAAATATATAATAGATTTGGTGATGTGAATGTGACATTAAATTATTTGAGTTGACAACACCTGCGATTTTTAAGGTTATAGTTTTATTTACCTAACTCTAAAAGCGTATTTTATTGTGTTATTTTTTTGTGTTGTTGGGTCGTGAGTATGTATTTATACGACAATACACATTTAAATTAATATCAATAAAGTTATGTCCAACTTCTTTTCCATTATATTTATGTTTTGCTTTTTAAAAAAAATCTTTGGATAAAATTACTATAAAATAAAATTTTAATTTTCAATTGTTTTTGAAAAAATACTACCTTCGTAACAAAAACAAAATAGCCGTTGAAATTTAAAAAATTCCGGCGGGGACATAATTATTCATAATTCTCCCTTTCCTTTTAACTAAAATACCCCTACAATTTCAAATCCCAAACCCGCGACATTCCCATCTCACCGTCCATTAATTCCTTTTTTAATCTCCACCGTCCATTTGCTACCCTCAACTTTCTCAAATCCACACACGACACTTTCTCCCCTCACCTGAACTCGACTCAATTCAAAAACACGGAACTCAGTGTAAAATCAAAGACATAGCTAACCGCGCCGAATTCCACTTCCTCTTCTTCATTTCCACTACTAGGTACGTCGTCATTGAGCAAATCTCTCTTTAATTCTTTCATTTTATAGAAAATGCAAATTTTTATCATCTTCTTTTTTGTTTTAGGATGTTGAGAGATTTTAAATTCCTTCGTCGAAAACAAAACGGCGTCGGAGTGCAAGTTTCCGACGAAATCGAAAATGTTCCAACTAACCCTAGAGACTCGATATCGACTCAGTCGAGTTACGACTCATTAACTCGGCCACCACTCAATGCAATCAACGACCCAAACCCCAGCTCAAAGATAGAACTTCCAGATTTTGGGATCCGAAAAACCCCGATGAAGCCAAAAATCCCTCTTCGAACTCCGACAAAGAGCTATCACCGGTTTGGGTGGGGCCAGAGAGGGGAAGAATCGCGGGAGGAAGGAAGAGAGTACGGGAGAGTAGGATTAGTGACGCCTAGATCAATGAGGAATTTGGGGAAAGCGAATTCGGGTTATTCGGAGAGTACTTCGACGCAGAGTACGCCAACAAAGAGCGTTTCGAAGCCATTGGGGTCAGGAATTAGGGGGAGGGTGGGGAATTTGCATCGAGGGATTCCGGTTTCGGGGGGTTCCAGTGGTACTGTTGTTAATTCGGTTGAAGTTCCTCACTTCGATCTTAAGGAAGATCCTTCGTTTTGGATGGAGCATAATGTACAGGTAACTAATGGAAATTAGTGTTTAGCTTGAGAAATACTTTTTGTGCAACATTATTTTTCTCTTGTTAATGCTGAGGATAGGATGGTTGTAAAGACGTGAAAATCTGCCACTTAAACTGTGATTGATAGTGAAATTTCGCTTTCATGTTAATTTTTGAAATATTCGAAGTTGGGCATTGTTTCTTCTTAATGATTGGTAATACATCAACTTTAGTGAAGAAAATGCTAAAAGGGAATTGGGGATGTGGGATTTTGGTGTGTCATAATGTTGATGAAGATTGATATCAGAATTTTATTGAAGGAAGCATTAAATATCCTGCATTTGTTGTTAATTCTGTTCCGTTTATAACTACAAAAGGGATTTGATGTGCTTTTTTAGATGAGTCATTTTTTGATCATGATTATAAGCTGGAAGTTTCTTCTTTGATAATTGTTAGCTGTTTGAAAATTGAAATTCAATTTTCAATGGTTTATAGAATATAGCAGTACTTATATTCTACTTCAGTTAATATTGGAAACAATACAGTATGATGGGTGTGGAGTTTAATGATCAGGAATGATGTTGACCGTTCTTTATGGTGGTTGATGAAATTATCTTAGGTCCTTATACGCATTCGCCCACTAAATAGCACGGAAAAGAGTAGTATGAATGGTTATAACAGGTGCTTGAAACAAGAAACTTCTCAAAGCATAACTTGGATTGGCCAGCCAGAAACTCGATTCACATTTGACCATGTGGCATGTGAAACTGTAGACCAGGTGAGGTCGGACTGGATAATTGTTTCCACATTTAAACATGAATTTGCAATTTAATAAGTTCATAAAATTTGTATTTGTAGGAAATGCTTTTTAGAATGGTCTGTCTTCCAATGGTGGAGAATTGCTTGTCTGGTTATAATAGCTGCATGTTTGCATATGGCCAGGTAATTTCTTACACAACAGATCACTCCAATCCAATAGTTAGTTCAATAGTTTTGTTGCTTACAAGGTTTGCGAATGAAGCTCAGCTAGTTTGGCTGATGGAAATTTTCATACAATTCCTTCTTTGCTTCTACAACTAGGTTGATTCTGGTTTAATTCACCTGATATACTAAATCACTCAATGCATTTGATTCATACTAGTGTTTGATGCCTCTGATGTTATAAGATGTATGAAAATGTTTCAAGCTTGTTTCTTCAAAGTTAGTGATGATATTTGTATCTTTTCTTTGTGGAGCAAAATAGGGAGCTTATCTCGTTGCATCTGAAATTGAATGTTTGAAGAATTGTTAGCTGTTCTACTTTAATAGTGTAGCCATGCAAAAGCTAAGCGAAGGATTTTCCTTCAATATGTTTGTAAAATATGGCCGTCTTGTTGATCTAGTGCCCTATATCTATTATAGAGCACATGGATATGTGATTTTCAAGCGGACTGTTTGAGTTTAGCCATGCAAAAGCTAAGCGAAGGATTTTCCTTTAATGTGTTTGTAAAATATGGCCGTCTTGTTGATCTAGTGCCCTATATCTATTATAGTGCACATGGATCTGTGATATTCAAGCGGTGTTTGAGTATGAGTGAAGTGGTATTTGCTGTGACAACTGAAAACAGTAGTCAACATTAACAAAGACTGAACATTGTTTTCTTTTGATAAGCATAAGTTTCATGTCGCAGACTGGAAGCGGGAAGACATATACGATGCTTGGTGAAATTGATGATTTAGAAGTCAAGCCCAGCCCTCATCGGGGAATGACACCACGGATATTTGAATTCTTGTTTGCAAGGATCCAAGCTGTACATTCTTGCATTCTTGTGCTGCTCTTTCCAATTTGGCTTCTTTTTTCTTTGAACTTGTGTTATTTTGTTGCATCTTTTGCTTACACTTTATGAAATGGGTTTTAATCTGATAATCAATACATTGAAAATTTGGAAATGGTTGTATTGTGGTTCTACTACCCTTCTCTTTTTTTCTTTTCATTTTCTTCTTGCATGTGTTATTGCAGGAAGAGGAAAGTCGAAGGGACGAAAGACTAAAATATAATTGCAAGTGTTCTTTCTTAGAAATTTATAATGAACAAATTACAGATCTTCTTGATCCCTCTTCGACAAATTTACTTGTAAGTGCATTCTTTTTTAAAGTGAACCAGTAACAAAATGTATTTTTATTCTGCTGCCAATAATTTCTATTATTTTTTCTCTTATTTTTTTTTCTGTTTAGCATGACAACTTTTCTTATGCTGTTTTTAGTGATGTCATTTTCTCTGCTTGTAGTTGCGTGAGGATGCCAAGAAGGGTGTTTATGTGGAAAATCTCTCAGAATTTGAAGTTCAAACAGTAAGCGATATTTTAAAGCTCTTGACTCAGGTAATGATCTTTAATGTTATTTTTGTCCATCTTCTCCATCCCCTTATCTCTCCATTAAATACCTGCAAGTGCAGACTTGCTCTTCTTTAACAAATAACAATTACGCATGCAGGGCTCTTTAAATAGGAAAGTTGCAGCGACAAATATGAACAGAGAGAGCAGTCGCTCACACAGTGTCTTTACATGTGTAATTGAGAGTAGGTGGGAAAATAATGCCACAACTAATTTGAGATTTGCAAGGCTAAACCTTGTTGATCTTGCTGGTTCAGAAAGGTATGCCGTTGCTGAGTTTTATGGTTGAGATTCTGCATATCAGAATAAATTTATTTCTGAATTTAAGCCATAGCATATTTCTTTCAAAACAGACTAAACAGACTAATTATAATAAGAAATACTGTATTGGCATTTACAGACAGAAAAGTTCAGGTGCTGAGGGTGAACGTCTAAAGGAAGCTGCAAACATTAATAAATCACTGTCCATACTAGGGTACTTTTTCCTTTATTTTGTATGTTATTGTTTATATCTGGCTACTGTATATCCTGAAAAATAATGTTCAACTCTGCTTTGAAGTCATGTAATCATGATTCTCATGGACGTGGCACAAGGAAGGCCAAGGCATGTTCCCTACCGGGATTCAAAACTGACTTTTCTTCTTCAGGTTAATTTTAGACTCTATACCAGTTGCTTTATCAACTTATCTTCTTATACTAAAGAATGCTTCAACTGGAAATGATGCAGGACTCACTAGGTGGAAATTCAAAAACAATGATCATTGCCAACGTTAGCCCCTCTATCTGGTTGGTTCTCGTTATTCGGTACTCTTCTTAGACTCAGATTTTGTTTGGACTTTTGACAACTTTTTTTTTTCTTTTCATCTTTTACAGTTGTGCAGCAGAAACACTGAACACACTTAAGTTTGCACAACGAGCAAAACTTATCCAAAACAATGTGAGCTTGGTTTTATAATAAACTTTCTTCAAGGAGTTGCCCAGTTTATCAATTGATTGTTCTTATCTGCAACAAAATAGGCTGTTGTGAATGAAGATTCTAGTGGAGATGTCATTGCACTTCAGCATCAAATACGACTACTTAAGGTTTCGTATTGGTCTCAAATCTTTATCCACATATTTTCTTATGTGCCGACTGAGTAACTTGTGATTTGACATTTTTTTCGTATTTGGAATTAGGAGGAGCTGGCTGTCTTCAAAAGACAGAATGTTTCAAGGTCATTGTCATTTGGTTCAACAGCCAGAAATTCAATGCAAGACGAAGGTATTGGTTGCTTTAAATCCACTGAGGAAGCATATGCAGGACTTGTCGATGATTTGGTTGGGATTGATTCAAAGGGCATTGTTAGAATGTCTACTAAACAGGTGTACTATCCACTCTATACTGTATTACATAATTTTTGTTGCTGATGCACAAAAATTTTTATTATTATTTGTGTTCTTGCATTAATTGATCGAATAGTTTCCTATGGATTAAAGTGTGCATATTCCTTATTTGCAGTGTTTAAAAGTGAAAAGTTCTTTAATCAATTTTTTTCCGAAGAAAAACTATCATTTGTTGAATTATTCGTTTCTCTAAATGAGCTAAAATGCAAAACCTTTATGTTTGATTTCACTCCATATTAATGTTGAATTCGGCAAAGTCTTTTTCAATTTAAATTGTGTAAAATGAACCTTATAGGAGGGGTGTAACAGGTGATTGCATCAGAATATATAAAATGTTATAGTTCAGAAAATACTCAATAACTAAACTATTTCTGCAATAGTGGAAATCTTTGGAGATGACACTTGCTGGTGCCCTAAGAAGAGAACAGATGGCAGAGGGTTCTATCAAGAAACTTGAAGCCGAAATTGAGCATTTAAATCGTTTGGTAATTTTATTTCTTGCATTTATGCTCTGTAAGTTTTTGTATTTTAAGATGCTATTTCACAATAACCTTTTGCTCAGTTATCCAATGCTGACTGTTATTAGGTTCGCCAAAGAGAGGAAGATACTAGAGGCACGAAAATGATGCTCAGATTTCGGGAAGATAGAATCCAACGAATGGAGTCACTGGTTGGCGGTTTGTTGCCTCCAGATACTTATTTGCTGGAAGAAAATAGAGCACTAACAGAAGAGATTCAACAACTTCAGGCTAAAATGGATAAAAATCCAGAAGTAACGCGGTTTGCTTTGGAGAATATAAGACTCTTAGATCAGCTTAGGAGGTAAATTTTCTCTGCAGTTTTCTAGTAGTGCTCATATGCTTTACCAATTATTTTTATTTTTCATTCTGTTGTGCTGTTCCTTTGTAGATTTCAAGAATTTTATGAAGAAGGAGAGAGAGATATGCTCTTGGATGAAGTGTTGGGACTCCGTGATCAGGTTTGTACAAACTACAAAAGATAATTTTGTAATAGATTTTTTATTTTAGTATTTCACTAAAATTTCTAAACCAATTTTTATTTTTAGCTACTTCAATTTCTTGATGAGAAATGCACTATGCCAAAAAAGTCAAACTCAGATGGCCATGTTGAGGTATGTTTTATTTATGATTTCAATGTGCATGTTCTTTCATTTAAATTTGTGAAGTATGGATGCCGAAGAATCAAAGAAATAAAATAGTTGTTCGTTAATGTGCTCTTTTGTTATTTCTTTCTGTTGGTTATTTTTCACCAAAACTTGTTAGAACGGAGAATTTTGAAAATTCCAATCGATTCTCTCTGTTTTCTGTCATATTGTCTTATCTATTGTTGTCGTCCTTTTACTTGGTTCTGGCACAGGTTATTGTGCATGCCGACAAGGAGGACAAGTCTCTCCATCTAGAGGTTTCTTAGCACTACTTTAGCAAGACATAGAAAAATGTCTACTCAAATTTTTCACATGTCTCATTAACTTCTTATGTTTCAGTTAAAAAGCACCTTGAATGAACTGGAGAAGTGCAGGAATAAACTTGCTACCTGTTTGGAGGAAAACCAAAAACTAAGCAGGTGAATTTCACTTTTTATTTTCAAACATTTTTCTGTAAGATCAATATTACATGTATTTTACCACTGAGAATTTTCATTTCTGACTAAAGTTATTTTGCTCCGCTGATCTGTTTGGTCTTGTTAATGTATTGCAGAGAAATACATGATCTCCGTTGCATGTTGGACAAACTAAATCATGCAGCAAATCATCAAGGTGAAAATATTGAAACTGAAAAGGTATTTGGCAGTTTAAAAACTGTTCAACCAGTATGAGAACATAAAGCTGGCATGTACAGTACTGGCTTTGCCAGAATGCATTGTGTCATTCTTAAAGCATTCATGGCACTTTCACCTAATGGCTTGAACTATAAGTTGAAAAGTTCCAAAGGAGATCTATCAGGTGTATGTTTGTGGAATGCATGTACACATAATAGTGCATAAGATGATAACGGCATGATACTTCAGCTTTTTTTCTGGTTTTCCATGTAATTCATATATTGAATCTTGTTCAGACTAACAATAAATATCTTTCTAGGATTGCTCTGAAGCACCAACTTCAGAAAATGGAATATTTGATGGAGATCAGGATGACTTTGAGGGAATGCATAGTACGTTCAGGCCGAAACATGTGGAGAAAATCTTGGTTTTGCAGCTGGAATTGGATATCTTGAAGATTATTCTCAAAGAAGAAAGGTATGCACGTGCTGAAGTAGAGACAACTGCAATAAGCATGAACCGCGATCTTGATATGATAAGAAAAAACCTCAAGGTTGTTAGCAAACAATACGAAGACACCTTAAATGAATTGAGAGAGAGTAAGTCAGTTGTTGAAGCTCTTGAGTCGCAGCAAATTCTAGCAATCAATGAGAAAGAAGACTTGAAGAAATGCAATTGTAAATGCAAGCTGATATTAGTTGAAAAGGAGCTTGAAGTAATATCCTTGAAAGAACAACTTGCTAGTAAGGCATCAAGGGACGCTGAAGCTTGCTCTTTAAAAGACGAGGACTCCACTTTACAAAGAAAGTTGAGAAGGATGCAAGATTCTCTCGAAACAGCTAAGAGATTGAATATGTGGTACCAGAGTGATCATGCACTTTGTGAATCTAAAGAAGAAGAGATGGATGAAGTCCGCAGGCAGGCTGAAGCTGAAACTGCAGAAGTTATCATCTGTATGCAAGACGAACTTTCCTCTCTTCAGAAACAAGTTGAGGATTCCCATTTGAAGGAGAAGGAGACAGAAAAAGCTACAGCTCTTATGGAAATCAAGTTGAAGGAGCTGGAGGAAGAGTTTCATCTTCTAAGTGAAGACAATAATAGGTTAAGTGAAAAACTTACGAGGAAGAATGAAGATCTTGAAAAATTATCTGAAGAATGGGAATTGTTGTCTTGTGAAATGGAAGAAATGCTTTTGAATGGACATATGGCCCTAGATGATGCTGCTGATCAGCTTGATCTTATCTCCATTTCCTTTCCTCAGAAAAGAATCTGGATTTCTGAGCAAGTTGGTAGATTAATTAGAGCAATCTCTGAAAAGGAATTGCTGATTGAAGAACTTGGCAAATTATTGGACGATGCAAATGTGAAAAGAAATGAAGTAGAATGTATGGTCAAGTCTTTGAGAGGGGCAGCACAAGTGATTAATGAAGCAAATCATCAGGAGTTCATCAAAAAAGATAATGAAATCCTTCTCTTGAAGTCTCAGTTGAATTCCAAGACATCTAACATTCTGGAGCTGGAGGAAAAAGTAAAGCATGCTGAACATAAGTTTGAAGAGATTGACTCAAATAATATCTTGGAAATTAGAGAAAAATTCGCCGAATTGAGGGCTGGTATTTGCTCATTCAGGTCATTTATAGGCATTCCCTCCGAAAATGATGCAATTGCCGAAAATGATGAAATGCAGGCAGCTTTTCTTCCAGATGATGGGAACAAACTACCGGTGAGTCTTTGTTTTTTTAGTAAAAAGAATGATACTCTAAAATTTTAACTTGAAAATTGTTG
Source organism: Breynia disticha f. nivosa (assembly GCA_948193385.1). Taxonomy (NCBI): domain Eukaryota; kingdom Viridiplantae; phylum Streptophyta; class Magnoliopsida; order Malpighiales; family Phyllanthaceae; genus Breynia; species Breynia disticha. Next base: position 14,981 of record CANYCX011866688.1, on the reverse strand, counting down.
GTTTTGTAATTTGTATACATCTATTGTTGCAGACAGATGCTAGAGAGGACTTGATAGCTCGCATCGCTGTGCATTGTCTTCGAGGAGGAAATGGTCTGTATAGCTCTTCAACCATCCAGAAAGAGAAGAGGCTCTCGGCTTGCAACGATGTGGCCTGCAGAGATGTTTCTACTATTCTTCTGAAAAAGGAAATAGAGTCTGCCATTAACAGCTTGCAAGAGGTTCACTTGGAGATGAATAAACTACAAAAGAAGGAAGGGGAAACCCAAATGTTTGATAAAGAGCGCTGGCAAGGCATGGATCTTTTCATAACTCAGATGCTTGGTCTTCAAACAGCCATTAGTAACTTTGAAGAACGTGTTGAGCAGAAAATAAATACAATTAATGACAAGCTAAAGACTTTTGAACAAACCATTGAGGAAACTGAAACATGTTGGTGTCTGACGAAAGAGGTAAGGCATCTTTTTTGCTCATGCTTCTAAAGCATGTTTGAAATGTAATATAAATAGTTAATGTCTTAATGATGCGCTAGTACATTCCTATTGTCTATTTAGTTGTATCCTGAAATATGTTGACTTAGTTGGTGTAATATTTTAGACGTTCAATAAATAACTGGAAAAAAATAAATTGTTTTTTATATGTATTTTTCAATTGTCTTTCTGCAGTTTCTTGAGATGGACGCCTATGATTCGAAGATTGCTGCAGTCCAGAAAGCTGCGGAAGCCTCTCGTATCTTTGCGAAATTTGAAGAAGCCCAACATACCATGAAAGATGCAGATATCATGATCAACGAACTTCTGATAGCCAATGAAATGATAAAACTAGATGTGGCACAGCTGAAGGAAAAAGAGAATTATTTAGCCACTGAGAGGAACAAATTGACTGCTGAGGTAGAAAGGTTGCAAGCCATTAATGTTGCCAAGGATAAGCAACTTGAAGAGTTTAAAGTGCAGTTTGGCTCGGATCTTAGGGAAACAAGGGATATAGTAATGGGGCTGGAGGAAATAATTGCAGAGCTCCAGGTCACTTTTAAGGAAAACCTATTATCCTTGATAAGTGATTTTGATTGCCTAAAAACTCTAGTATCAAACAATGGAAAGCTGATGCATTCATGGCTTGAGGATGTTTGGTCTGACATTATTGTGAAGGATTGTGCTCTTTCAGTGCTACACCTCTGTCATATGGGCATCTTTTTGGAGACAATTACAGGTTTGAATGCAGAAAACGGTTTTCTTCAGCATGGTTTGTGTGAATCAAATTCCATCATAGCAGATCTTAGAGAACACAATTCCAAGTCAAGTAAAGAGCTCCAAATTTGCAGAACACTCAAGGGGAAGCTTTTGGCTGATATCAAAAACAGTTTTGATCGAATTGCAAAGAAAGAGGAAGAAACTGGAAAGCTTGATGTGAAATTGATTACATTTGAGAAAAAAATATCAGATCTGCAGCTTCAGGAAGAGCTAATGTTACAAAGGTCTAATTATATGGGGTCTCAGCTTGCTGAGCTAATTAAGGAGTTGGACTTGAGCAACAAAAATGTTGTTGTTTCTCAGGATAAAATGCTGAAAGATAAAGATGAGTTGTTAGATTTTCAGGCAGAACTTTTTATGCTAGAGATGTGTTCAAAAGACATTGAGCTCTTCATTATTACATCACAAGTGAATGAAATGGCTCACCAAAATGCTCTGGCAGAGAGTCAACGTGACTATTATGGTTATTACCTTGAGAGTGTAAAGGAAGAACTTATAATGTCCAAGGTAGATGCAGAACTGAAGGAGCAAGAGTTGGTGGCTGTGAAAGCTGAGTGTGACAAGCTGGTAAAGGATTTGAAGGCCAAGGATGCTGCTTTGGATGAATCTTTTGATCATGTTTTTGTTGTTGATCAAGAAAACATGAAGTTGCAAAAGCACATTCAACAGTTGGAGATTTCATCTAGTAAAATTCAAAATGATCTTGACATGAAAGATGCTGAAGTTGACAAGATAAGTTGCTTGGAAGAGGAAAACAAGTTCCTTAGAAGTGACCTCGTGAAGTTGAAAAATGAAAGATGCTTGGTATTCCAAGATTTGGAAATGAAGAATTCTGAGGTAGAGTCATTTTTATGTCGTATAGACATGTCTGATGCAGAAAACCAGAGGTTGCAGGGTAGGATATCATCCTTGGAGACTTTTATATCTAATTTGCAGACTGAGCTGGAGATAAAGAATGCTGAAGTGTCTGAACTTGTGCTCTCTCGAACTGTTGTCATGGCAGACATGTTGACAAAAAGTCAGGATTTGGAAAATTTTGTTGCCCAACTTAATAGATTGAAGGATGAAAATGAGCTTTTGAGGAAAGATATTCACAAAATCTATACCAATGCAAGTTTGAATGCTGTGAAATGTGTTGATTCACTGCATAAGGCAGATGGAATTACTGACATGTTGGTTAGTGTGCTGAAGGATGAACATCTTTCAGTTACTGAAATGTATTGTGCATTTTGTGAATCTGTTGAGAGAACCTCTGAGTTTGTAAAAGAAATTGAGTTCTTGGAGTGCCATGTTGTAGAACTTGCAAAAGAAAGCACTAGTATCCATGCTGAACTATTGAGGAAAGATGATATTCTTAAAGGATTGCTATTTGATCTGAGCCTCTTACAGGAGTCTGCATCTAGTGCCAAGGATCAGAAGGATAAGGTAGAGGAAATGATGGGTAGCATGGAGGCTTTGGAGGATGAACTTTCCCGGAAATCCAGTGAACTTGAAGAGGCGTTTTCTCATCGACAGATACTTGAAGCTGAGTTGCAAGATAAGATTGATATGATATCAGCTCTTGAAATGGACTATGCAAAGACATGTGAGTTTCTCAAAATATATTCTCAAGAAAATCTTGACATGAAAGCAAAATTGGAAAAAGCCATTGCTGCAAAAGCATCATTGGAGGAAGAGTTAACTGAGAAAAAAAATTTAGCTGACAGCTTGGAGACCCAGCTCTCACAACTGCATATTACCCTTTGTCAAATGAGCAATACAACGGAATCCTTAAGGAGTGATTTGGATGCCAACAATATTGTAAGAGAGCAATTCCAATTGGAGATCCATTCCTTGAAAGATCAGCTTAAAAAAGCACAAGCTTTGGCTGAAGAAAATGAAGCTATTGCACAGGAATCTCAGCAGGTAAATTCCAAGTCAGCAAGGCCACACAAAATTTACTACTGTCAGATACTTAGTTGGCCGATCCTATTTCTTTGCATTCTGTGATCCTGTTTTATTTACTTTGATTCCAGGAGGCTGAATCAAGAAAAAATTATGCTGAAGATAGGGAAACAGAAGTGAAGTTGTTGGAAAAATCTGTTGAAGAGCTTGAGTGCACTATCAATGTACTCGAAAACAAGGTTGGTTTCCAAAATACGATTGTTGCAATAAGTTGCTTTTCATGCAATTACAATACCTTGTGCACTCCAACTTGTTAGGTGGACATACTCAAAGATGAAGCTCAAAGACAACGATTGCAGAGAGAAGAGCTGGAAATGGAGCTTCATGCGGTTAATCATCAGATGCAAAATGTTGAAAGTTCCGACTTTGACATTAAAAGGTTTGCACCTTATATATCTCGTCAACTTTGAAATCCTCGTGCTTAATATTCTGATTGTTTGTCTGATATTGTTAAATAGTTTCTAAACGACAATTTTCTTTTTCTCTAGGCACTTAGAACAAAGGGAGAAAGATCTTGAACAAGCCATAAAGCATATACAATTTCTTGAGCGGGATATTGCTGATAAGAATCAAGAGGTGAAGTTTTTGGCCCATGTCATCAATGCAAATGAAATATTTAATAATTACTCGGAACAAAATTCTAGTATCTACTTTGAATTGACACATGATATTCAGAATCATAATATTGTTTCATCCAACAGATCTCCCAATGCAAGGGTCACATATCTGAACTAAATTTGCATGCTGAAGCACAGGCTAGCGAGTTTAAGCAGAAGGTAGGCATTAATTTGAACTGTTCCACAATTATTTTTAAAAACTTGAAAGTTCTCTAACAACGTCATTTGAAATGTAGTTTAAAGCTTTGGAAGCCATGGCTGAACAAGTAAACCCTGAAAATCAATTCTCCCACATTGCCAATCCTTCATGGAACAAGTCAGATAAAGTTTATGCAAAGCCCAGAGGTTCTAGTTCCCCATTTGACAAGTCAGATAAAGCTTATGTCAAACCCCGGGGTTCTGGTTCCCCTTTCAAATGCATTGGTTTAGGTTTGGCGCAGCAGATCAAGTCTGAGAAGGAAGAGGAGTTTGCTGCTGCAAGAATGCGCATTGAAGAGCTTGAGTCTTTAGCTGCGAGTAGACAGAAAGAGGTAAGCAGCACACATTTATCATTGATATGTCAGTGAAAACTATTTTATATGCATATGACACTGTATCCTTCTTTCCTCCAGATATTTGCACTCAATGCTCGATTAGCTGCTGCTGAGAGCATGACTCATGATGTCATTCGTGATTTGCTGGGAGTGAAATTAGACATGACAAATTGTGCGGTAAATTTTTCATGATCTTCCAATTTCATTTTAATCCTTTGTTGGTATTTCAAGCAACAATAGAACTTCTGGCAATGAGTTTTATTCTATGCTTCTGTTTGATTGCAGACTATATTGGATCATCATCAAGTACAGAAGATAGCTGAAAATGTTCAGCCGGGTACCTTGGAACCTCAATTAAAGGTATTCATAATTTTCGTCAATTGAATTTGAATTTTCCATGTTATAAAACATTGTATTCAAAACAAATTTTACTGAAGATGATTTTTTTTTTCAACCTTTTCTCATATATGTTTATCCGTGTTCAGTAAAGTTAAAATTGTTTGAACTCTGTTAACACTTAACAGGAACAAGAAGTCAACAAACTGAGACAACAGCTTAATGAATTTATTGAAGAGAGACGTGGGTAAGCTCTTGCTCCAGAAACATCATCAATTACTTGTACTTGTCTTCTTGTACATGGTAACAACTAACAATTAAGGATTATGTTGCGAAATTCAGATGGCTAGAGGAAATTGATAGGAAACAAATTGAGTTGGTTGCTGCGCAAGTTGCAGTGGAAAAGCTTCGTCAGCAGGAGCAGTTGCTTAGTGCGGAAAATGAAATGTTGAAGGTTAGTTTTTAAGTATATCTGTTGATTTTGAATTCTCTGTTCATTAAATTGAAAAATAATAATCGCTCAACACTTAATATCTTTGTCTCATCTACAGGTAGACAATATAAATCATAAGAACAGGGTAATGGAACTTGAAGGGGAAGTGAAGAAACTGTCTGGTCAGCAAAACCTTCAGCAACGTATACATCATCATGCAAAAATCAAGGTATGACATTAATATAATACAGTTGGCAAGACAACAATCGGTAGGAATTGAAGTGTCCCCGGCTTATATTTTCATCTAATTCGTGCTCACAAAGTTTTAGACTCTAATGTGGAGCTGTTATGATTCGATAGGATGAGAACAATTCTCTTAGACGTCTGAATGAAGATCTTACTGCCAAGCTGCATCGAACAGAGGTCATTATTTCTCGTATCAAGGATGAACTTGCACGTTATCGAGCTTCCAATGGAAGAGCTCCATGCATAAATTCTGATGAAGAGCAACGACTTGTGAACAGACTAAAAGTAAGTGCAGAAATAAGTAAACATGGTGACATTCTGATCATATAGATCCAGTTAAATGCTTATAACAATTACTGAGTATGCTGTAGGAATCTGAGGGAGATCGTGCTCAATTGGCGCAGAAATTATTGGGACTGTGCACCAACATTTTGAAGGTACGGGCATGATGAACCGGATTTCTTTTAATTTCTTCACCATGGAATATGAAGCAGGAAGGATGACCATTTAACTGTCAATTTGAAAATAATTATTACAGGTGGCTGGAATTACCAAACCCGTATACAGTGTAACCCCTGCTGTCGCTGAAGAGGTACTGGAGCAACTCAAAAGTAGAATTGCTTCTTTGGAAAGAGAATTACAGGATACAATATATAAGGTAAACAATATCTGATTTTAGAACAGGGACAGTTTCAAGTTTTAACCCATTTTATACCTTTTGCCTCCAAGAAAGTTTCTCAACCGATTCTCAATTAAACTCTTGCCGCCGTTTCACAATTTTACCTTTCCTTGTTACACCACTGCAAAATAGACCTCTTCCGTCCAATAAATGGAGGGTAAAGGAGAAAATGTTGTTAGTGCTTGTGCAGTATGGGGTTTAATAGAAGTTTGGTTTTGGGTATTTCAATATTTTAAATGACCTCTTTCCGAGTTGAACAAACTCACCAATCCTAACCTCATTGACAGGATAGGATCAACTCGGAAAGAATGCGATTATCTGAGATTTTACCTCAAACTTCACCAATAAACTCAAGACAAGACGATAACTGTGGAACTCCAAGGAGGCGGAGCCAAAGTCCATATTTCTGATAGCTCGCTGAAGCAGAGAGGGATTGTATGTTCATTCTCTCACAAAATCTGTGACACCAATTCAGCAAATGTATATTTATTTTGTCAAAGCTTTATTTATTCATTTTCTTGTATAATAATTCCTGTGTTGTTGTTGTACAACATACTAACAAGTATATAAGCAATTTCAAAGCGAAGCAATATATACCATACCATTGTTTCTCTCCAATCACTCTGTCATCTATGTGTGTGTATATATATATATATATAATAATAATAATAATAATATTTATATGTATAGATATAATATATATTATTATAATTATTATATGTATTATTAATATCTATATCTGCATAATTTTAATTGTACTAGAACACATAATTCTATGTTAGAATTTATTTAAAATTTAAATTTAAAAGTAAATTCTAAATATCATATTTACACAATTTGTATTGTAATAGAAAAAATAGTTCTAACTATGCTAGAATTCATTTAAAATTTAAATTTAAAATTAAACTATAAATTATATATTTGATAATTTTAATTATGCTAGAATACATAGTCGTAACTATGATAAAATTAATTTAAAATTTAAAATTAAAATATAAATTTTATATATGCACTAGAGCACATAGTTTTAACTGTGTTAGAATTCATTTAAAATTTTCTTTTTATGTAGTGTTTAGTTTTTACTCTATCAATCCATCTTTTCATTCTCAAATTTTATTCTTTTCATCATTATTTATTATACAATATCATTAAACATTTATAATAAATTATTTTTCATGTAATATTCACTTATTTAGTAATTATTTTAACATAAATAATTTTATTTTTATATATGATGAACTCAAAATTTTATTTCAAACTTACTGCAATCTACAAAATATATACACTTAACTGACGCTTAGTGTAATAAGATTTAAATATTGATGAAGTCAAGTTATAACCAATTTTTTTTTTTTATGTGCAAATCACATATTATAGAAATTGCTACCAACTTGGCTCCAAACATTTATACGAACAAGAATTAACAGAAGAAAAGAAAACAACAGGATCGACATTATAGTCAATAATCCAACAAAACACAATTCTATTTCAACACATATTAAAGCAGCAAGACTTCCTTATACTGCTTTGGTTTCTTTTTTTTGGTCTGAGCTCCGGTATCCTCGATCCACTGGGCCGAGACTAATCCGGTTCGGGGAGGGTCCCGGGTGGTTAGATTTTATTCCCCTCCCAAACGGCGTTGCGGGGGATCGAACCGCAATCCGCCCTACCAAATTCAACCACAGGCACCTTTGAACCAAGGCACGTTTGATCTGCTTTGGTTTCTAATACATATGAAAGCAATAATTCAATGGTTTTGTCGCACCTTACAAGACAAATCTCTATATGTGCCATAATAACTTAACGTGTAAATTATGTGGAGTGTTTGCGTTTCTCTCATTCTAATAACTTAACCATGTAATTGATCGTATAATCATAATAATCAAAACACAGTGTTTTAATGCACATATCAACTATATAGTTAAACAGAATGGGTTATATGGAGCTAAATGGGAAATCTCTTCATTTACAACCGTAAAACCCACCCCCACAAGACTTTCCTAATCACGCTCAACCCTTGTATTATGAACTTTATTAAAGGCTCATTTTGCTAACTATGTGTTTACTTGTTAACAGTAAAATAATTTACGAGTGATAAACAATTCTTCTATATAAAAAATAACTACATAAACATTACTTATTTAAACATATTCAAAAATAAAATTTACATATATTAACAAGTTTTCTTATTCTTACCAATGTGAGCTTATAAAATGTAAACTATTATGTCGTTTGAATTGCTTTATGGGAATTTTATTATTTATTGCAAAAATCTTGGTGGTCAGTTATAGAAAAAAAAAACGTTTTTGTATTATTTGGATGAAAATAAATGGCAATTCCCAAAAATAAAGCTGTTCAAATTTGAAAACATAATGGTTTAAATAGTTTAAGAGATTCACATTAAAATTGGTTTTAAATTGGAAGTGAAATGTTAGGTTGGTTGCATGTAATTGTAAAGATATATTAACAACTTTGGTTAATGTTAAAGTTGTTTTTATTAGGAGATTTACGTGGTTAGTCTATTAATTTGTTCAAGCTTTTGGTTCTTTTTTAGGTCTATATATTTTAGGAATTTTCTCTCATGAATTGCATCATGACTGCTTTAGTCAATGATTTGATGAAATTAATTCAGTGATTTGAACGTCACAAAAATGTTAGGTGAGTTATTTATACAATTAGAATTCTTTTGGGATATTTTCATAATATATAAACTCAAAGGTGGATAAGTGTGTATTTTTTTCACTTAAAAATACTCTTTTCGTCCTAAAAACGCCCTTACAAAATAACACATTAAAAGTCTCAAAATAATTATTACTCGTTATTTTTTTATATATATTTTTTAAAAATACCCTCATAATAATTTTCTACTTTAATGGTTTTTACTTAATTCTCATACAATATACTCTAAACATACTATTTTTAATATTATTAATTAAGAACAACTCAATAATTATTTTTTTTAATAACTACAATAAAAGGAAAATGATATTTTTTTGGGACAAAAAGAACATAAAAATACATAAATTATTTTTTTTTTGAAACGACATAAATTATTTAATAATTTAATCATTTTATTTAAAATATTAATATACAAGATGTATAATTTTGTATTTTGATATTTAAGGGAAATTAGGCAATTTGATCTAGAATCCTAAATACTTCAATTAGACCTGGCAATTTGGGTTGACAGGTCGGATTCGTGTCAGATCAACATGAACTGCTAACACGATTAACCCAAACTCAAACCCGACCCATTTAATAAACGGGTTGGCAGGTTGACCTATCTAACTAGCACAATTAGATAAAACTGGCAATTTCTAACTCAAAAATGCAATTAAGAGTGTACGATTAGACACGTTAAATGACACAAATTCAATTTTTTTAACATTATGTCATAAATAATGATATTTAATAAAAAATTTATTAACACGATTAACCGATTTAATTGACACGAATTATTCTATTTATTTATATGAGTTAACATGTTAAATAAGTTAGAAATTAACTTATTTAACATCTATTATATAAACTTCAAATCTAAATATAAGTTTAGATCTATTTTTTTAAAATATATAGCCTCATATATGTTTTTATATTAAATTTTTTATATATTTTAAATATTTTATTTTATAAATTTATTAATAATTTTTTAACGGATTATAACGGGTCATAATCGAATCGTGTCGAATTTACCTGTTGAACTAAATTTTTAATGGGTCATAAATGAGTCAACCCATTTACAATCCAAACCCATTTATGTCAATATAAACTGCTTAACTTCGCAAATTATATAGAATTGGCGGTTCGTGTCAACTTTTACAAAATCTAACTTCAATCGTAGGCATTGTTTGGTATGAGGGAAGTTGAGAAGAGGAAGTTACTTCTTAAGGAACTTAATTCCCTTGTCATGTTTGATTATCATTTTCACTTTCACTTCCCTAGACACAAGGGAAGTTATTTCCCTCAAATGGGGGAAGAAAAAATCTAGCATTACCCATGAAAATTTTTTTCCTTAGTGTAAAAAGACTAAAAAATCCCTCACTCTACACTTATTTTTTAATTTCTCAAAAGATATAATAGTATTTTGTTACTTAAAATTCACATTATAAATATATGTTTTATGATGAATTTAATCTTATATTTTTATTTTAAATTACAATAATAATTTTTAATTAGAAAAAAATTTAAAAAATATCAATATACACATTTAATATAAAAATGAGCTTTTTATAAAAATATTATTTTTTACTAAATATTTTATTTTTGATAAAAATTTATGTATAGTTTTTTAATATTAAATTTCTAATTTTTTAAAAAATATATTAATTTTAATTAATTACAATGTCATTATTTTATTAAGGACATTATGGGTATACAACAAAAAATATCACACACTTCCCAGGAAGAATTTCTTCATACCAAACACATAAAAATCATACTTCCTCAGTAACTTACTTCCCAAGGAACTTACTTCCTCAGTAATTAAGTTCTCGGGAAGTTTCTTAATTATACCAAACAAGGCCTAAGGAATTAACTTCCTCTATAAGTAACTTCCCCCCACTCACTTCCCCCATACCAAACGTACCCAAAGACTTTTCACTCTCACAAAAGACTAAAACACAACTTACACCTCACTAGTTAACTAAACTTAGCATTTTATGATATTAATAACTAAGGTCGAAAATCTATTTATTGTTATGATAATATTAAGATTTAAATGTCAAACTCTAACTCTATTGCAATTCTAGCTCTATCTTTATAGAATATTTATCTCTTTGTAATTCTTATCTCTATGTAATTCTTCTACAATAAATAGGGGTCATGTTTAATTGAATGAAAACAATTGTTATTCTCCTCACATTATTTCATAACACGTATCTGTTAGAGATAATGTTAAAGATAAAGTCTCTATTTGAAATTGTATATTTGAATTTGTAATTCGATAGATGGTAGCTGATACTCCCACCAGGATTGTATATATATACACATATTGTGACTGAATAATATAACAACTTCTTCTCAAATTAGTTTGATGGTATTAGAGCCACGACTCTCTGTTATCGAAAATGGAAGGAGATGGAAAGAAATTGTTGTCGGCATATACACTATATGCCAAAGATAATCCTGGAAATATAATCACTCAGGTGCAATTGAAGGAAGAAAATTACGAAGAATGGGCTAAAGCGATCAGAACTGCGCTAAGAGCCAAGAAGAAATTTGGGTTTGTTGATGGGACCATATCGCAACCAGATGAAGGAACGAATGAATTAGAAGACTGGTGGACAATGAATTCTATGATCATATCGTGGATACTGAATACAATTGAACCAACAGTGCGATCTACTTTGACACATAGGGAGATTGCAAAAGATTTGTGGGAAGACATTAAAGAGTGTTTTTCTGTAACTGATGGCACAAGAGTACAACAATTGAAGATGGAGCTGGCATACTGCAAACAACAAGGAAGTTCTCTCATGAATTACTATGCTAAATTGAAGCAATTGTGGGAAGAATTTGCTAATTACGACACGGTTTCTACGTGCAAATGTGGGGGCTGCAAGTGTAACATAGCAGTAGAAATGATGAATAAACGAGAGGAAGAGAAGCTTCATCAATTTTTGATGGGGTTAGATGATGGCTATCGCACAGTACGATCAAATATTCTGAGCACCACACCATTGCCTAGTGTGAGCAAGGCATATTCTTTAATGTGCCAGGAAGAAAGGGTCCGTAATATGACAGCTGAAAAGGAAATTAACACCGACGCTGCTAGCTTTATGGTTCACACCAAATCGGGCAGCAAAGATAAGAGCGCTTTTTGCAAACATTGCAATCGTGAAGGCCATGATATTGAAGGATGTTTTCAGTTGATTGGGTATCCTGATTGGTGGGGGGATCGTCCAAAACTGACTGGTCTGGGTCGAGGAAAGCATAATGGAGGAAGAGACCGTGTGGAAGGTCTTCCGGAAAAGGCAGAAATGAAGTATGAGTCAATGCAGCACAGGTGGGTGAGTCTACTTCTGGAACAAAAGGTGTTGTTGATGGTCGAAAACTGACAGATGAACAATGGACAACAGTCATAAGCGTGCTTAATACTTGTACCTCCGATTCAGTGAGTACTGGGAAAATGACTGGTAAGAACAACTTCACTTGGATCATCGATTCAGGTGCTACACAGCATAGACAGGGAATTCGACTTGTTTGTCGAGTTTAACACAAATTTCAGGATGTCTGTTTGGTTTGCCCAATGGAGAACATGTGTTGGCATTACAAACAAGAACTGTGCACGTGGGGAAGCATGTTTCTCTGCATAATGTTCTTCATGCCTCAGGATTATAGTGCAATTTGATTTCTGTCTCCCAACTTATTGATGAATCAAAATGTAATGTGTTGTTTACTGATCAACATTGTTTCATACAGGATCGCATTTCGAGGATGGTGATTGGAGTGGGTGAACGACGCAAGGGGCTTTATTATTTCACGACGGGGCCGTCATTCCGAGTGCATCACACACGAACGCTGGAGTCATATGATCTTTGACATCAACGACTGGGTTATCCGTCCTCACATATCGTAGGATTACTTTCTGGTATTAATGTTCAGTTGAGTTCCAATAAGCATTGTGATGTTTGCTTCAAAGAAAAAAAAACGAGGGAGGCGTTTAGTTCTAGCGACAGTAGGCTGGTGACGTTTTTGAGTTGATTCATTGTGATTTATGGGGGCCATATCGTGTTCCTAGTTCCTGTAATGCATCCTATTTTTTAACTATCGTTGACGATTTATCTCGTTGTGTCTGGATCTATTTGTTGTTAGATAAAACTGAAGTTGGAATTATTTTGCCAAAGTTTGTTGCTATGGTTCATCGACAATTTTCCAAGGATGTTAAGATAGTTCGCAATGATAATGGTGGCAAATTTCTTGGTTTAAAGACATATTTTTCTTCTCATGGGATCATTCATCAAACGTCATGTGCAGGGACACCTCAGCAGAATGGTCGGGTCGAACGTAAACATTGTCATATTCTCAATGTAGCCAGAGCTTTGCGATTTTAGGCCCATTTACCCATCGGTTTTTGGGGTGAATGCGTACTAACAGTAGGTTACTTGATCAATTGCACTCCGTCTCGATTGCTTTGGGGCAAAACACCGTATGAACTCTTATATGGTCGACCACCTGAGTATCATTCTCTTCGCATATTTTGCTGCTTATGTTATGCGAGGAACCTGAATCGTCCAAAGGATAAATTTGCTAGCAGGAGTCATAAGTGCATCTTTGTGGGTTATCCTTTTGGCAGCAAAGGCTGGCATCTGTTTGATTTGGAAACTCGTAAGTATTTTGTGTCCCGCGATGTTGTTTTTTTATGAAGACCAGTTCCCTTTTGCGACCGATTCCTCTCTTGGTTCTAAATGCACTCATGAACGGGGGTTTTCTGATCTGGATAATTATGTTATACCCGATAATACTCTTGCCAAAGTCAGGGAGGGAGCAGTTGTTACTAAAAACTCGTAGCATTACGAATAATAGAAGCGTAACAAACAACAGCGTGATGACTCTGCAGAAGCAGTAACTGATCTTGGGCGTGGTTGTCATTCTAAACTAGCATCTACGAGACTCAAAGATTATGTGACTTATGCGTGTCAAACTAGTAGCCCTTCTACGCGTTCATCCAAACGATCATCATTCTCAGGTATGCCTTATGATATTGCTGATTATATTGATTATACGAAATTTTCACCTCGTCATCAAGTCTTCTTAGCAGCCATTACCACCAACAACTAGCCCAAGTATTATCACCAAGCCGTTCAAGATGTGCGTTGGCGTGAAGCTATGCAAAAAGAAATTGACGCTCTTGAAAAGAATGGCACGTGGACTCTTGTTGACTTACCACCCGGAGAGAAGGCAATCGACAGTAAGTGGGTGTACAAGATTAAGTATAGCTCCGACGGAACTATTGAACGATACAAGGCACGGTTGGTGATTCTCGAAAACAATCAGATTGAAGGGATTGACTACAACGAGACATTTGCTCCAGTCGCAAAAATGGTTACGGTACGTACTTTCCTTTCCATGGCAGTTGCTAAAAACTAGGAACTTCACCAAATGGACGTTCATAATGCTTTTCTGCATGGGGATTTGGCCGAAGAAGTTTTTATGAAGCTACCTCCTAGGTTTCATACAGTTCAGTCCGGAAAAGTGTGTCAGTTGAAAAAATCTCTTTATGGCTTGCGACAAGCGCCGTGATGTTGGTTTGCAAAATTAGTTGCTGCTCTGAAACGGTTTGGCTTCCTCCAGTCGCATTCTGATTATTCTCTTTTTACATTGATGAAAGACGACGTGCAGCTAGCTATTTTAGTGTATGCTGATGATCTGATTATTGCTGGAAATAAATCACATTTGATCACTAAATTCAAAACCTATCTGAGTAATTGCTTTCACATGAAAGACTTAGGTGTTTTGAAGTATTTTTTGGGAGTTGAGGTGACTCGAAATGCTACTGGGATCTTTTTGTGTCAGCGAAAATATGCCCTGGACATCATCAATGAAGCAGGCTTGTTGGGTGCAAAACCATCAAATTCTCCAATGGGGAACATCATCATTTGGCTTTGGCTAAAGGCGACTTGTTGAAAGATCCCGAACAATATCGACGGTTGGTGGGCCGATTGATTTATTTGAGCGTCATTCGTTCTGAATTGTCTTATTGCGTGCATATTTTGGCACAATTTATACAATGGAATTTGATGGTGCTGTGATCAAATTCAATATTAATGAGGCTATGAAACATCCAATTGATTATCCTACATTGTATGCTGTAAATCATGTTGACTGCTTAACAGATAAATATCTGGAGTTTTGTGGTGATGATTTTTTACATACTGTTTTAACAATGAGTCTTACACCGTCATCGCTTCAAAATATCACTGATAAATGGGTTTTACATTCTGA
>CANYCX011866571.1:0-11459 GCA_948193385.1 Breynia disticha f. nivosa | reverse complement strand
AAAAAAAAATATAAGGTTTCAATCGATTAAGCGGTTAAGTTCACTTTTTCATTTCTAAACAAAACCATTGCAGAGGAAAAACATCAAGGCAGCAGAGAAGAAGGGGAAGCTGAGCAAGAAAGTAATTTTAAGTTGATTTCTTGCAAGAATCCAAGTTTAGGTAAGATGAAAGTTAGTTTGGATTGTTGATTTATGGTTGATTGTAAGTTGATGGTGGTTCTTTTGCTGAGTATATAGTTAGTTTAGGCTGAGTTCTTGCTGGAAATTAATGAATATGAACTACCTATGATGTTGAGAAGGTTGGAACTGAATTTGGAGGTCTTGTTATAATGATTTTATGTAGGAAAAGAGATGGAAAAGAGGTATAACTTAAGGTTTATGTTAGGTTGACAAAGGGTTGATATTGAGTTAGAATTCTTGTTGAATTCTTGTATGTTGAATGGAATTAAGCTGAAATCAATGTATGAATGATTATTTTTGTACAGGAGGATCTGTACGACTGTTGGGAGGAGTTTTATTCGGGGGTTATTTGTTGATTTTAGCTTGATTTCGAGGTAAGTGTTCTTACGCTTACTAAATTGAATCGTAATTGAATTGAAATTACATTGATTAAGCAAAGTTAAGATAGGTGCCTATAATGAAATGTTGAGTTGTTAGATGACTTATAGTGAATCTGAGACGTTTGATTTATGACTGTATTGATATGTTTTGATCGAAATGAATTGCTTACCTGTGTGGTATTTTTCGATTGAAATGATAATATACCTTTGTGGTGTTGTTTATCAATGAATTTGATATGTTATCTTTGATTTACCTGTGTGGTATTTTGTGCTCTGTGTGAGCTGTACCTATGTGGATTTGTGTTGCTCTGTATGAGTTGTGCTGTGTGCGAGGATTATGAATGAATTTCATATTGTTTTCGTTCATACATTTGCATATCATATACTATGTGACACGAGCCTATGTGGCATTTGATATTCCTGTGTGGATTTTCCTGTGTGGATCTGTATACTGAGCTATGTGCGGCCTAAAATATGAAACCTCTCCTTTGTTGTACAGAGGTATTGTTCTTTGTGGGCTGAGCTATGTGCGGTCCAGATACCCAGGTTATCCTGTGTGGAATTGCATTATCATTGACATATCATTGCATCGAATTGCATTTATGTCATATTTTGAGATCTGTGTGATCTAATTTGAGCTGTGTGCTGTGTGCTGTGTTTATACCTGTGTGGATTGTTTTGTTTGTCTGGCATAGGGGATGCCTAGGGACAAGATAGATACGCACATCCTCGTGTTATTTTATGCTTTCTCCTGCACATCATTTACGTTTAAAGCTAAGAATACTTACTGAGTATTGTTTATACTCACCCCAATATTATTTTAATGATTGTGCAGATAGTAGGTAGCTGCCTGTCACTGGACTCAGAGCTGATCAGTACTTCCAGAGCTTACGTCAGAGGTCGAGCTCTAGTTTTCATTTTTGATATTTTGGACTTGGACATGTTGTACATTTATGTATATACACGCAACTTTTGAGTTTGATATGTTTTCAAACTTATTTGCTTCCGCTCGTGTTTTGTTTTTAAAATGTAACAGATTTGGGCCAGTGTTTTGATTAATACAGCGTGTATATATCTTTTATTCTCTCTCTCCTCTGTTTTTAGATTTGATTAATACAGCATGATTCTAGATCAGATTACGTGCTACTGAGAGACCCTCGCATTTCTCCTGCTGACTTGTCTCCCTCATAGTCACGCGTCCCTCTGACTGCGACCCCCACTCCGTCTTTCGTGCATGGACCGGCACAGCAGCAGCCTGACTTTACACTTTTCGATGAGGATTTCAATTTTGCCATCGATGTTAACACTTTTGAATTGCTTGATGAGCCACAGATTTTGCACAATTTAGTTGCCTCTGAGCCTCATCGTTCACGACACGACTATGAGGCGTCCACTTCTACCGGATCAGCTTCACAAAAATCCACAAGATAGGATCCAAATGCCATCTTTCACTTGACACGAGAAAATGATGTGTAAGTTAATTTTAATTTAATTTGGTTATATAAAAACTTTTAACTTAATTTTTTTTATTATAAGTATTAAAATTATTGTAGTTTGGAGACTATCGAGAAAATTAGTCGTTATTCCACACGGATTATTACGTCCTCACCATATCCCCGCGCCGACGAATAGAAGCACGCTCCCATTAAGTCGAAAGAACGATGGTATCAAACATGGAAAGTAAGTACCTTAAATATATCAATTCTACGTATTATTTAAGATTAATTTTTCTAATCAGAATATTTTTGTAGCAAAATTTTGTGTCGGATCCGGAGACTTCTGACCTGAAAGACGATGAAGTCAGAATTGATTGGGAAAAGTAGGCTGGTCGTAGATACGACAATCTTTTAAATAAGGCGCGAATGGATAAAAAACAACCGGTGTGGATCGATTCCTGACCTAGGACGCATGGATGAAGATTTGGAGTACGCCAGAATACATAGCAAATTCAGAAAAGTAGAGAGCGAATCGAGTGTCACAACCAACTGTGCATACTGGGGGATCTATCACACACAGCCAGTACCGCAAGAGGATGGTACATTTTTCTCTATTTTTAATATTTAATTTAAGTATAGATAGTATAAATTCTAATTTTAACAAATTTTTAGGAGAAAGCGCTCGGGAAAGAGGTTGGTCTATAAGATTTTTTTTGCGTACATACACACATCACGAGGATCCGATCCAGTCTGTTGACGAGCGATCTGCGGAGTTTAGTGTAAGTACTTTTAATTATTTTAACAATCTCTTTTTATGTGTTTATTTATTTAATGTATATTTATTACTTAGCTTTTTCCAACAGGCACGTGTTCAGAACTCCCTTAGCCAGCGGTCTTCTGAGGGTAGCACGAGCTTGCAGGACTAGTGCGAGGCATACATGGACGCAGCAGGTGGGGTCGGCCCTGGAGGTTCTATTTACGGCTTGGGGTTCGATGCTCCTCATTTTTTTGTCGAGAAGATAAGCAACACACGGCGAGACAACACACGTGTGATGGAGATCATGTGTGAAAACAAGCACCTCCGCACTCGAGTTGAGATGTTAGAGCACCAGCAACAGGAGAATGCATGATCACACAAAGAGATGGTAGAGCGCCACCAATAAGAGAACAACCGACGATTCGAGGAGATGCAGTGACAGATGGAGATTTACTTTTCACGTTCACGCTTTGATCCCGATGGTCCCACGTCTCACCAGCCACCTCTTTCGTACGATTTACGTATTATCTATTTTGTTATATTTTGTACGAACATTAAACAATATCGGATATTATGTATTCTATTTTGTACGCACATTAAAAAATTCCGGATATTATATATTATATTTTATTATAATATTTTATCTAATATTTCTTTTAATTTTTAAATAATTAAATTATTTTTTTGGTTATACTTTGGCGACCACGTGGACTCTAAAATTTGGCGTCCATGTGGACACCAAAATTTGGAGTCCATATGGACGCAAATTTCAAATTTTAGCGTCCACGTGGACGCCTAAAAATTTAGAGTCAAGCATTTTCACGTCCAATTTTAGCATCGAAAAATTGGACACTAATTTCACTTAGTGTCCAGATTTTTGCATTTAGAGTCCAAATTTTTGGACTCTAAATGCGCTATTTTTTGTAATGCTCTATCTTCGGTTGATTCAAGTCTATCACAGATGCTAAGTAAGCATCACATCCCTCTCTGATCAATTTCACAACGAGAACTGCTGAAATCAAACAAGAAGGAAGAACTTTCCTTTTGCCAACCAAAAAACTCGCCTTTGTCCATTAACTTCTATCACGACTTGCTCTGAATAACAATCAACCATTGCTCGATTCCTGGATAACCAATCCATACCCAGAATAACTCTAAACTCCTCCATCTTCAGCATAATTAAATTAGTTAGATAAGTCAACTCACCAATATGCAACTCACACTGCAGCAAAATAAGTCTAACTGTCATTGTACCCCCAGTTGGCATCAAAACAGCTACCGTATAGCCCAAACGCTCTATACTACCCCCGATCTGATCTACCACACTCTCACTAATAAATGAACACATATATCCAGGATCGATTAGCACTAAGGTAGTATACGTAAATAGGGAAATCGTACTAGTAATCACATCTGGATCCTCTACAGCTTCATCCCGAGTCATAGCAAAAACCTGAGCTTGTGGTGCAGCTCCTGACTGCGCGACTACTTTGCTAGACCTGTCGGCTCCACCTGACCCAGATGCTCCTCCTCTAGAGGTTGCTCCTGCCCTAGAAGTATAACTGGAACCCTGTCCACCTTAACCTCTGCCACTACCAGTCGAGGCTGTCGTACAAACATCACCCACACTGCTCTGTCTAGATCCAACCCCTGTCTGTGGCTCTCTGTGCCCTAGACAGTCTCTGGCAAAATGTCCCGACTGCTGAAAGTTATAACAAACTCTAGTATCATCATCGGTGTAGGAACCTGTACCTCTGCTGGGATAAGTAGGAGGTCTACTGGAATAGCTCCTCCCACCTCTTGCTCTGCCTCGAAATTGTCTACCACTCCCACCTATACCTCTGGAGCCTCTAGTGTCAGACCTCTGGCGTCCTCCAATTGAATTAGACACAAATACTTTCTAACGCTTTCTCTCTTTTCTGTTATCCTTCTTATCACCCTTCGATTCTAGTTCCTCTGCTCTAAGAGCAGACTCAATTAGTAGCTCATATGTAACCGGTTTCACTGCCATTCTGTTTCTGATGTTATACCTGAGTCCTCTCTAAAATTGATCTCTTCTATTCTGATCTGTATCTACATCTTTCGGAGTGTATCTAGATAGTCGAGTGAACTCTTCTTCATAATCTACCATTGTCTTATCCTTCTGCTTTGGCTCCAACAATTCGATCTTTTTCTTCGTCTGATACAAAGGAGGTGTATACTTTTCTTCAAATTTCTTCTAAAAATCTTCCCAAGTTAACACAGGGGGGATCATTCTGACTGTTTAGAACCATCTCCCACCAGTTCTAGGCAGATTTCTCGAGTAATAAACTCGTATACCTCAGGTTTGTTCTGGATTACACTACAATCGGTTGAGAATTCTCTCAATGTGTCTCAATCGGTCCTCGGCCTCAGCCGGATCTATAGTCCCCTCAAATACTTTCGCTCCCTGCTTTCGCACCTCTGCAAAGTTCTTATCAATGTTCAGGTTTGATTTACTCCTTGAAACTTTCTCCATTTCCTTTTCTTTTTGACTCTGTGCTTGATCTCGCATCATTTTCTGCATCGTCTCCTAGAACAGAGCGTATGTAGGATCATATGGAGGTATAGGCATAGCAGTTGCAGCAGGCTCTGCAGTAGGTTGCTCAGGAGGAACTGGGGCTGACCCATGTCTCTCCGATGAATGTCTAAACTCGGTTGTGTGATCTGGTGAAATGTCATCTCTCGGCTCCATTTGTTATAAATCACAAGTTTAAAATTCATTTAGTTTCCAAAATGCAACTCAAAACTCATTTTGGCACAGTTCGCAGGGAATCTAATCCCTGCTTTGATACCACTAAATGTGGAACTCATTTTTTTAAAATATTATTTCTGATTACTATATTCTTTATCATAAAAAACACGTAAGTAATTAAAATTGAGGAGAGGGAAAATGAATATCTTTAACATAAAACCTCGTCCCATTTTTTAAACGATATAAAAACATTTACATATAAGTAATTACAGCGGAAACGATTTAATGTTTGAAAAACATTCAACTCAAAAGATTATTTACATATATATACATACAAAAGTATACGAAATCCAAAATATAATATCTCAAAATACGGAGCTCAACCTTGGATGATATCATTCTGGAAGTCAGATCACAGCAACTCCGGTCCAACTGCAGGTATCTACGTCCTGCACAACATTTAGGCAATACACACAAATAGGATGAGTATTTTTCAATACTCAGTAAGTTTTTTACACTATTTAACATATATGAAGCTTAAATACACTCCCAATCAATTATGTACTCATTCCTCTCGCATTTTCTCATTTAAAATGAAGCGCAGGAAAATCAAAACTCGGCACGGGGGTGTGCCGAGCCAGCACGAGGTCGTGCTGAGCCAAAAACTGGCATTCTTGACTTTTGATCTTCTAAAGAGCACGGGTCGTGCCTCTTTGAGCACTAGGTCGTGGCAACAGTCTGTATTGCCCATTTTCCAACTGTTTTCTGTCAAGTTTATGTGGAAATAAGTCTCTTTAAGTTAAGCACCTATTCAGCATACTTTATACATCAATTCAAACATGTTTACACTTCAATTCAATTAGACTTTACTTGCTTACATCATTTTATACCAAATATGAACTATACTTCCGTAAACACTTAACCTTTACTTAACATCAAGCATATTTTATCTTTCCATATGCAATCAAAACATAACCATCCAATTTACCTTAAGTAAAGCATACACTTTCCAAGTATAACATGCATTTCCAATTATATAGAACAAACTAATCAATCATCAAACCATTCTTAAAATTCAACAATTAAGCATTCATAAATCATAACATAACAATCAAATATATTTCTTATGAATGCCGAACTCAAATGCATATGAATGCGAATGCAACACATGCAAATGCTCCGGGGTAGTTCTTTCTCTTTTCTCTTTTCTTTTCTTTTCTTTTTCTTTTTCTTTTCATTTTTTCCTCGATCCCAGACCGGCATCGTACCCAGTATGGCATCAAGCCCAGCTCAAAATGTCCTCGGTCCCATATTGGCATCGTACCCATTACGGCATCGAGCCTAGCTCAGAATATCATCTCAGTGTCACACATTATGAATGCAACACATTTGAATGAACATAGTCATATTTCATTTCATAATCAAATAAGTATGCTCACACAAGCAACTCACATGCTTTAATACATATATCATATAATACATGTTCATCATCAACCAAACATCAACCTTAAGTCAATGTCATCAAAGAAGCATACTTAACACATCATTTAATAACCAATTCATGCTCATAACATTCAAATCACATTTAAATCCACAATTGTCAATTAATTTTTCTTAAGAACAAACATTTATGAGCATGAATATCAACATATAATCAACCAAGCAATTCATTGTTCATAATCATTCAATATGTTCCTAAGAACACATTTCCATTCAAATCACACACTTATAACTCAAACTTAATTCCATTTATCAAATTATCATAATTAGTAAGCGTAAGACACTTACCTCGACTAAAACACGCAAACGCACACTAACGGCACCGACTAAACTCAATCCATTCGTCGTACAGATTCCCCTATACGAATTAATCACATAAACAATGTTAACTAATCTGACTTACATTGATTCTAACTTAAAATCATAAATCTTTCTTTCAAAATATCAATTTCTCTCTTCTTAGTAGTTTGAACCAGACGTTGATGTGCCACGCGCGACATGTGGCACGCTCTGGTTGGTGGAAACTTGGGTCGAGTGAGTGGGTCAATACGCGGGTCGGTTCGCTCTTGGGTCGAGTCTTCGGGTCAGATGACTCGTTGCTCGAGTCGAAATGACAAGTCGTTTCATACGCGCACCAGATGCTTGACGGTTTTCCACCAAGCGACGAGTCGTTCCATTCAAACAACAGGTGCATTGTTCATTTAAGCCAGCAGAAGGGAGCCCTGTGTTTGCCCACGTGCAGCAACAAGTTTGGGCAGCATTTGGGGTAGTTTTTGGAAATATAAAATTTACCTTCCGACTATTTTTGGCCTTCTGAGTTCAACAGTGTAGTCAGATTTGTAAAATTCCAAACTTTTATTTTCAGATTCGTATCGGCCTAAGGTTTTTGGTCTAATTTTGACGACAATTATACAAAATAAATTCATCTAATCAACATCATCAGTACCCTCAACAATTCAAAAAAAACTAAGAGCCTTTGGCTCTGATACCAATGAAAGAAATTGAATATATACATAACGCATGCATATAATAATTAATTAACACATAATTAATTAAAGCGGTAAATAAAATGAATAGAGATTCGAGTCTGTAACTCTATTCAATGCAGGAGAAGAAAACGTTACTTCGTTGAAGGTACATTCGTATCCACAGGGCAAAAATGTCAAAATACGGGCAATGTTTTGCACCTGATCCTACACCGGAAAATCCGATCAAACTATTCAAAGAGAGAAACCAAGTTGGTTATTTGTGTGCGGAAGAATCTCTCTCATCTCTTCCTTTTGGTGTGGAAGAATAAAATGAATGAATGTGGTTTGGGAATGGTATATTTATATAGCAGAGGTACCTATTGGTGAATAGATACCTTTCCAATCACAATTTCACTTTAGTCCCTAACTAAAAGCGTTTCTAATTTAATCCTTCTACCAAATAAATCATAATTAAGTCTTTTAACTTAATTATATTTATTCGACAACCCAAAAACATCATGGACAAAATAAATTAATCTTTCATTTTAGATAAGATAATAAAGATAACATATTTATGTTTTATTTTTCTTTATTCTTGTATATAATAAACTCATAAAATGATTTATGAATGTCAATTCTATTTAAAGTATCAGAGAGTGCATTTGATAATAAAATACTAGAAACAATTTAAACAACATTGAAGATATCTTTAGTTGATTATTTATCATAAGAATAGAAATGAACCAAGATTAGTATGAATCTCTATGGGATGATTATATTTTACTAAAACTAAAACACAAAGAATATAGATGCATCATAAAGATAATATATTAGATTGAACTATTTCAATGAGAATACTATATGGTAGTGTAAATAATAAGTATTAGATTGAACTATTTCAATGAGAATACTATATGGTAGTGTAAATAATAAGTATTCTCATAATAGTACTTATATTAGTATCTTAAGAGTTTAAGTCTTTATTCGACCTAGATGAATTACAGTATACTTTAACATATATCAAACTTGCTCATAATAGAGTGACAAGTATAAATATGATTGGACATGCTATAGTTTATATTAGAGATCGTATAAAACTATTGGACCAGAAAAATTACCAGTTAGTAATTTCTATTTATTTGGATCATTATTAAACTTGTAAGGGATTAATAATATTTAATGAAAGAACAAATGGCCTTATGTGATAGAACAACTAATTTTTAGAATCAAGGTCAAATCATTTATGTGATGGAAATGAAAAGAGGTGTAAGAATAGTACTATATTTATTTAATGAATTTATCTCTGAGGGCAGAGTTCATTTAAATAGAAATAATTACATTAATATAAATCTTTTGATTATAATATATATTTTTATAATTTATTTTTTAATTCATTACTTTTTAAAAATTAAGCTTCTTATGTCTTTTTAAAAATACGTCCCACTAATCCATTAAACAATTCAATCAACTTTTAAAAATATTAAAAATGAATTTTTACATAAATGAATTTAAGTTATGGATTTTTGGGCCTTAACTCATAATTATTCCAGTAATATGTATTATAAATAAAAGTCAAAATTTTTGGGTTTGTTACATATTTTTTAATATGATTAACTTAATGCCAGATTTGTTAGTAAAGGACAAAAAGAAAAAAGTCATAAAAGAATCTAATCCCTATTTTCTCTCCTCTAATATCTTTTTCTCTCTTCTAACTCATCTTTTATCTCTTATTCTACAGATTTTTTTTAATTATACATATTTTTTAATTCTATGTTTTCTCTCTATTTTTTTAATTCTACAGATTTTATGTTCGTATTATTTTATTTGTTTTTCTTTTCTTTTCTTTTATTCATATTTTAACTTAATTTGTTTAATTAAGTTCAAAAAAGTTTAAATAATTTCACGAGTTTGAAATAGTTGATATTATTTTTGTTTTTATTCATTCAAATTTATTTTTATACCATTCATTAAAATCATTCAATTTAGTTTGTATTAGTTTAAAAATTGTTAATAAAATAATAAATAATGTTCATTTGTCTTAAAAAATCATTTATGGACATGCTCTTTTGAGAAATGTTTAAATTAAATCAATTATGTCCAATTTTGATAAATTATGTTCAACCTCGCATCCTACATAATATATCCCAAAAAAAATTCATTGGGAACTCATATTCTACATCTTGCATAATGCCTAAATAAGTATAAATTTGATCAATTAAACAAAAAAAAAGAACAAACGTTGAAAGAGTTGAAAAAATGTTCAAAGTATGCACATATAGTTTAAAAGTACAATTAAGTTCAATTGACAAGAAACACTGTAAAAAAACCTCACAAAAATTAAAACACAAAAAATGTATATTAAAAACTAATTCAACAAAGTTCAAACCTGCCAAAAAAAAACAACCAACAAAGTTCAAAAGCTCAAACACCAAAGTCAAACATACAACACATACTTTGTTCGAATATGATAAAAAAAGATCAACAAAAAACTATTACAATCACAAAAACCTAAAAATCAAATAAGAATGTATAAACAGAACATGAGTGTAAAACAGTTCAACAAGAAAACTTAAAAATGTACAATTAAGTTCAAAAAAATACAATTAAATTCTACTAACAACAAAAAAAAGTAAAAAAACCTCACAAAAATATACAATAAAATTTAAACCTGGTCAACAAATATTAAAAAAAAAAGAATAATTTAGTACAAACATAACAATTTAGCTCTGATTAAACATTCAAACCGTCATATTAAAAACAATTAAAACACAAAAAAAGTATAATAAAACTAGTTCAACAAAGTTCAAATCTGCTAAAAAATCAATAAAATTTCCACAAAACTATAAGAGCATAAATTAGTTCAACAAAAGCTCAAAAGCCAAATCAAACCTACAACATATACTTTGTTTGAATGTGATAAAAAGACAACTAAGTTTAACAAAAACTCTAACAATCACAAAACCTCACAAAAATATGTTCAATCTGATAAAAAATGAACAACAAAGTTCAACAAACAATAATAACACATCAGAAACCCTACAAAATCAAATTAAAATGAATTAAAAACAGAACATGAGTGCAAATTAATCAACAAAAAGGTTCAAATGCCAATCAGAAACCCTTAATCGAAAACTAATAACAAAATCAAATATACAATAAAAATCTACGCAAAAAACGTTAAAGAACAACAGAAAATAGAAACAATATACCATTGAAGATGAAGATTGAGCACCATATGTTTCGTGGTGAAAATCGAAGAAAAGTGAAAACAAAAGAAAAAATCTAAAGGAAATGCAAGAAAAAAGACTAAGCAATGGAAGGGCATGGTGTTCTTGTTTAAGAAAGAAAAAGAGAAATGAAAGGTTTGATAGTAGATAATGGAGGTTTTTTGGGAATGTGAGAAGGTGAAGGAGAAAAAGAACGACAATATGAATAAGAAGGAAAAATATTGTGGATTTGAAAGTGTGGGTGATTGGTAAATTCCAAAAATAGCCCCTTATCCCATTTAATTAAGTCAAAGGGCAG
>CANYCX011865559.1:0-13544 GCA_948193385.1 Breynia disticha f. nivosa | reverse complement strand
AAGATTGACCTTAAACTTAGTCAATTTCAGTTATTATAATGTTTATTTCGAGTTCATGCAATGTCTATTTTGTAATTCTTTTGATTTATTTAATATTTGTTTTTAGTTTATATAATGTTTGTTTTATTTTAATCTAATATATATATTTTAAATATTTTAATATTTGTTTTTGATTTTAATGTAATATTTATTTTTATTTTAACATAAATTTATATTAAATTTGTATATATATTTTTACGTAAAATAATTAAATTATTAATTGATTGTTAAATTAAACATAACAAATAGATTAGACATGAATATATTTAAAATATTCTTTTTAGTATGATAAATTGATTAGAGTAAAATAAAATAAAATTACTACTATTTTAGTTCCAAAGAGATTATTATTTTTTATTATAAATATTAAAAAAAATTAATAATTTGTCTTATTTAGAGTATAATTATATAAAAACTAATTAATAATGATCAAATGAGACAAATAAATGTCTTAAAAAAAGGATTAAAAAAAGTATAAAAATTTAATAAATAGTAATAATTATTTTAAGCATTTAAATTATTATTTTATGACAATATTTTTATACCTGAGGCATCATGCTTTGATAAATGGGACTTTTACAGTTATACAATCTTAAGAATAAAAAATTCGAATATGTACATAAAATGTAAAAAAACTTCTAATATATCTTTATTTATTAATTTTTCTTTAAAATTACCCCTATAAGGTAGTTACATGGGGTGGTTATTTTTTTAAAAGTGGGGTAGTTTTAAAAAAAAGGTGGGTAAAATTGAATGTGCATAATTTTAATGTGTTTTATTAAAAAAAATCCTATATAAATTGGTAAGTGGTGTAATTATATTTGATAAATTTGTTGCATTTTAGTGGACTGAGTCTAGATGAGCTGTTTCCTTGGCAAAGTCGAGAAGTAAAACCGTTCCATTTACAAAATCATTAGCAAACAGCACAATACATCTTTCAACAATGAACGAACAAGGTCCCAAGCTCTTCACTAACAAGCCCAAGAAAGGTAAAGACACTCCATCTTCTTCCTTCAAAAATTTCAAGATCAAATCTTTGATCATCATTAATTCCTCAATCATTCATGGGTTTTTCATGATTTATTTCAATTTACAGCTCAGCTTTTGAAGCATTTGAAAGAAGAGCTTCAAAAGGCACAGGACTCTTCTTCACCAACAACAAGTTCAGCTTCAGCTGCCGCCGCTTCGTACAAAATGGGCCCTCCTCCTCCTCCTCCACCGCCGTCGCCGCCTCCAAAGGAGCCGTTTGTCAGGCGGTATAAGTTTTTATGGCCTATGCTTTTGGCTGTTAATCTTGCTGTTGGAGGTAATTAGTGAATTTGGTTTTGTTTTGTGGGTTTGGATTCATTTATGGTGTGTGGTTGGTTGTTATATTGGAGTAGTTTAATTGGTATTTTGGAGTTTGCTGGCAGAGACATGGTTTTTCTTGTGTTGTTTTTGATGATTTGTGTGTTCGATTAGTGTCGAGTATCATTGATTTCGGAAGGATATTTGGTTGTAGGAGGAAGTTATGAATTATTTTGAATGAAGGATTGGTAGGTTTAGTGGTGAGACAGATGGTTTATATTGAAGAATCTTATAAAATGGGATGTAAACATAGAAGCTTTCCTTGCTTTTGACATGGCCACTGGGTTGACAAATTATAGAATTGAAGTTTAACCAGACAATTTTTCCTCTTGATGGTTTACATTGAATAATGCAGAAATGCATTTCTTCCGGTCAGAAGTTATCATAAAAGCTGTATAACTGGAGTGGTGCATGTGCTTTCGTTGTGAATCATTATGTGTATCAGAATATCTTTCTGCATATATATTTGTTTAATATCTTTTGAGTCTTGATAGTTTCCAGAAGATGGTTTCTACTAACATTCTGCCTAGTTGACAATGTTGTTTCAGCATTTTCATTCAAGTTGCTCATCGTAACTGGGGTCAAAGCAGATTGTAGGTATTGTGTTTATTGGGGTGAAATTAGGATCAGAATGTGAGGTGTGCTCTGGTTAGTTGCTTCAGAGATTGTTATTTGTATGAGATGTCATTCAACTTGTGTAGCAGCAATTGTCAAACAGAGTCACTAACTGAAGTTTGGGAAAAGAAACGATTATGGAAAGGATTGAGAAGTGGGTGGGGGGACATATGTACAGCATGTTGAATGTTCATGTATGAGACTCGAGAGTGAGTTTCAATTATATCCATTTACTTTGCAGATTGAATGTTCATGTATGAGAAATTGTAGCACTTAAACTTGCTGTGTTGTTTAAGATTCAAGAACATAATTATTTTTTTTGTCTTGTATCAGAGGGAGTTACCCTCTAGTCACCCTGATTGGCTGTCATGATTGCTTGGAGCCAATTGTCATGCATATATCATTCTTTTTTTTTTTTGATTAGGTCGGCTGGACTTTATGCTTTTTGCATGTGGTTGGATTAAGTGCCTTCAAAATTATTTGGTGAGGCATCCCTGAATGATGACCAAACCTAACATATTCAAACATGATGCAGGCACAGCAATCACTTCCTTAATTGAAGAATCTTATAAAATGGAAGAAATGGAGTATTCATTTGATTTCTCAGCATTGATTTTATTGTTAATGCTGTGTCCTTTTTCCTTCTTGATCAAATGATATTTGCGGGAGTTTCTGAACTTTATTTACATAAAATGCCTACCGAAAGGAGGCCGCCTTATGCATCCTTACTTCAGCAGCCAATTGAAACATATATCTTGATTTCAAGTATTATGAAATCAGATGGTCCCTGCAATCTTCGACCAAGGTTAGGGCATGTTCTTGAAATACATACTCTTCAAAAGTATGAGGATTCTGTAGATCTTTCAAGAATTCTAGTCTTAGAAGTATATATGAAATGATTGCAACCGTTTGTGCATTTTATATTGTGTTTGGGACCGAAATTGCCACAAGCTGTTAGTGCTCGTTCCACTTGTAATTTCCTGAGGTGTACATTTCCTGATGTCTCAAGTGTATTGCATTTTTTGCTGTGTGCAATCTTACTATATTACTTTGCACTGCAGCATGGGTCACTATTTTCCTTTTGATTCAAATCTGTTATGTTAAGGAGTCAGGGAAATGTTGTTTTGCTTGCCCCACCATCAAGATTTGTGGTTATATTCATTAAATTCTTTTCATGATATCAGTTCTAGTATGGATAATGTGTCAAGACTGATTTTCATGTAATTGATGCAGCCTACTTATTCATGAGAACCAAGAAAAAGGACACAGGCGTGGAGGAAGAAGTTCCCAGTAATGTCCCGTCTACTCCAGTTTCAACATCTGCACCTACTGGTACTTCCACGCCATTGCCTCCTGTGTCAGCACCAGTACCAGCTCCAGCGCCAGCAAAGCTGCGCGAACCAATTCCAGAGGGAGAGCAACGCCAACTGTTTAAGTGGATGCTGGAAGAGAAAAGGAAGATCAAACCAAAAGATGCAGAAGAGAAGAAGCGGCTTGATGAGGAGAAAGCGATTCTCAAACAATTCATCCGAGCAAAATCCATCCCAAGTATCTAACTGAGAACATCCTCAGTAGCATGGAATTAGGGTGGATGAACCTCTCGCATACCATTTATGAAATTCAGTTTCGTTGCTGTTTTATGAGTGGTTTCTTCTTCATGAAATTTTGTAAAAAAATCCATTTTGTTTAAACTTTTTTGAAATTATTTTCATCGATTGTTCTTGTTTTGATTCAGAAGTGAGGTCCATAATCCAAGTTTGAAGGATTTAGGATACTTGTTATCAAACCAACAACTCCTCACTATCCAGAGTTCTTTCAAGTGTTAAAGTAAGAAGATTTCAGCATTAAAAAGATTGCTGAAAAGATTTGAAGGCTTGATTCTCAATTGGTAATTATTATAGGATTTCAATTGTTTATAGTTGTAAAGAATGGAAGTTTATGTTGCAGGAATGAAGCAGACAAATAATGTTGTAGTCTGGGTAAAGGAATGAAGGTGCAGCAAGAGAAGTCAGTCCTTGGTGTCATATTTGTCATATTAGAATGTGTTGAAGTGAAGACATCATTTTGAGTGAAATGGGGAGCATTACTAGAAATTGGAAATGAAGCATATTCTCAAGTGGAAGTGGAAGAGATTCACATGGTGAGATTGGCCTTATCGAAGTCATTCACAATTCCCGAAGACGATGTGGACACAACCAACCAATATGCACCCACTTATTTTCTTTTGTCTGAATCAGACGATATTTTCATTTTCAGTGAATACTAATTAGGATTAGATTGGAAGATATAACTCTTGTGTGATATGAATGACTCCACTGAGATTACATTCTGGAAGCACATAGAGGTATAAATTGATTCCGAACTACTGATTCCAGTTCAGATTCAATGGTTCATTGTTTCATGAACCATGGAACATGAACAGGATATAATAGGTTGGGTACAGTTTGGTTCCGTTCTGGGTTGTGTTCGATTTTCCTTTAAAAATTAACCGAACTGTCGATTCACGGTTCCATGACTCATAGAACCGAAACCGGCATTTCAGTTCGCTGATTTCGGTTCAAGCTTTACACCCCTACGTGCACACCAAATAGAACCTCACATAGAGCTATATTGCCAAATCAACTAACATTTCATGGGTATGTACTCCTTAACACAATATAAATATATTTAGTTATTTTATTTACATTTTAATTATTATTTAAATAGCGTAAAAATAATAAAATTATTTAGAGAGAATAGAGTATAGTGAAACCCACAATACTAAAGTATCATATTAGTCTCTCAACCTCCAAATTATTTATCTGCTCCCATATCTATAATATCCATGTTCCTCCAAAAAAGCACCTAAAATTCCTTAAAAAATAAATCAAAAAATATTATCCAATATATTCTCTAGGATTCTCAAATGACACAAACAGCACAGATAGAAAGATTGAGAGAGATGTAGTGCAATTATTATATATTTGTTAAATTCAAAAAATATTCTTAATCATGAGTTGGGTAGTTCTAACAAAGTGGTATTGAGGAAAGCTTAGGGATGGAGTTTAACACTTAATGACACAATGAAGAACCATAAAAGACATCCACTTTACTTCCACATTATTTGCTAAGCAGTCAAAAAGATTAGAGAAGGTTTTGGCAAAAGTTAGGATACATAATGCCATATATTTTGGTGAAAAGCAGGGTTGAGAATTCACATTTCACTGATTTTTTATTAAATATATTTTTTATGGTATAAATATTACTATAAAAATTAATTGTGTCTTTCGTATCGTCTCTAATTGTATACTCATTAATAGTATAATAGGATAAAAAATTGCCAACCCTAATTATATATAACACTAATTAATTACCGAGAGATTAGATTAATTGACGTGAGGTTGTTCATGCTTAAACAGAGATCACGAGTTTGAGTCTTAGGTACACAGCTGCATTAAACTCGGTTGGGAGAGTTTTTTCACTCTTATGGTCCTACTTGGCTCGAACAAAAATTAGTCTATGGTGCTAGGATACCTCGTAGTTTAAACAAAAAAATATATATAAGACTAATTAAGTGGGAGGGCAATAATGAGTACTCATTAATGAATGTTAATATGAACATCTTTATGCTAAGAACGGCTCAAGAGGCAGCTTCATGTATGTGCTCCAATCACATTATTGTTTTTAAAAATTAAATATGGTTTGTAAAGTATGTGTATGGTCCTCTTCCATGTGAAATGAAAATAGATGGCATGCACATTGAAGTTACTTTACTTGTTTATTTTGGTTTAACTGTCTTATTCAAATTTAAAATGTGTTAAACATTATGAAAAAAAATCTTATAAATGTTTGAAGAAAATTCCTGAAGGTGTTATAGCATGAAGAGAAATACGTAACCAATTGATCAAATTATAACGATTGCTATGACGGATTTATATAGGTTTCAAGTCTTATAATTCGAGTTTTAAGTTCAAAATTCAAGTATATAAAGTTTAATTTTGAAATGGGAATTATTTTTTCTAGCACAATGAATTTATTATTCAACTTAAATATACATTAGTATATATTTAAAAGACATTAAAAAAAATAAAATTATGCAAGTACAATGTTTAGATTGTCGGTATCATTAAGTACATAGTATTGGTTAAATTACTAATGACAATAAAATAGGAAGGTAAAGCGACTGTTCCTCACTAATTTTTATTTCTGTGGCCGCGAGAGAATTTAATAATTAGAGATGCAAGTCGTATATTATTTTATTTTGTTCAAAAGGGTGTTAAATTTGAAGGCTAAGTGGTTGAATGTATAGATTAAGAATGTTAATAATGTTTGTATGATTCTGTAAAACAAGATAGAGCAATGAATATGGAGGGAAATGAGGATGGTGATGATGAAGAAGAATGTGGGTTTGGAGGTATTGAGGGTTCACATGAACGCACGAGGTCATCTGCTGCAAGTTGAGAGATTCCAAAACCTCCATACAATCATGGACTTTGGGGGGCCTATTTCCTTATTTTATGTTTATTTTTGTCATTATTAGACGGTATTCCCATCTTCGATGAGAACTAATCCGGATTTGAAGCATGAGACACAACTCTTACCTCATGAGAGCGACCGAAATTCGATCATGAGAGCACACAAAATCGAACCAAACCGTACATGGGGATTAAAATGCCAACTCAACCTAACATCTTTGGCTATTTTCTTATTTAATGTGCATCCCTCTCTATGCATATTCCTCTATGTACACGTGATCTTTTTACACTAATCAAAAAAACTAAGAATCATCCTAATTTACCATATGTTATGTTCAGCTAACCATTAAGAACTCTTGATTTTGATTACTTATTTGATATTGAGACAGATCGAACTTAAGATCATCCTAATTTACCATATAAAAGTAAGACTTTATAGTAAAACTCTTGTTGTCACAATTAATCTACCATATTAGTATTTAAGCAAACTAAACTCACCAAACTCAAGGAAAAGATACACCAAATATCTCTCTGCCATACGTTACAATGGATGTTTTATCTTGGATTATTGTGTTATTAGCACTAATCTTGTTGTCCATAACGTTAACTCACTTCAAATACTATCTCTACAAGTTTAGTTGTGTTACTAGATCGTCATGTTCGGACAAGAAAATCTCAGCTCTTCCTTCAGGCAGTCTTGGCTGGCCTGTTATTGGTGAGAGCATAGATTTTGTTTCCTGTGCCTACTCCGACCGACCAGAAAGTTTCATGAACAAACGTCGATCCATGTAAGTATTTTTTGTATGCCTCTGTGGAGTGTTTCTGATTAAACAAGTCATTTCATTTGCTT
The DNA here is from genome assembly GCA_948193385.1 of Breynia disticha f. nivosa. Lineage (NCBI taxonomy): Eukaryota > Viridiplantae > Streptophyta > Magnoliopsida > Malpighiales > Phyllanthaceae > Breynia > Breynia disticha. The sequence goes on along the minus strand of CANYCX011865559.1, from coordinate 6,239 downwards.
CTGAGAACCTACTTACTATCGTAAGCTGAGTTTGGTTTACTTAATCGTTGTGTAGATACGGGAAGGTGTTCAAGTCACACATATTTGGAAGTCCGACAATCGTATCAACCGATGCAGAAGTAAGCAAGTTTATACTACAAAGTGATGCCAAGTTCTTTGTTCCTTGTTATCCGAAATCTCTGACCGAGTTGATGGGAAAATCTTCCATTTTATGCATTAATGGAAGCTTGCAAAGAAGAATCCATGGTCTTATTGGTTCTTTCTTTAAGTCTCCAGTTCTTAAAGCTCAAATCACCAGAGACATGCAAACTTATGTTGAAGAATCCATGCTGAAATGGACTCCACACCAACCCATTTTCATGCAAGATGAAACCAAAAATGTCAGTCTCTCCTTTTTGCTTTAATGGTCCAATGTTTGGTTCAGAAATTCCTTTTTGGTCTTTACATGATTGAGATTTGAATTTTTTCATCCTCTCCAGTTTCTACATGACTTTAGATATGATTATGTTGGAAAGTAACGAGATATAAGTGGACAGCTAATGGGGTTCATAATTATTCTCAATTAATCATATTGTCCAGCAAATGACTCACAATAATAGCATCATATTGTCACTTTTCTAAAGTTTTACTAAGAAAATTAGCCTCTTCTGTCTCCCAGGTTGCGTTTCAAGTGTTAGTGAAGGCATTAATTAACCTCGATCCAGGTGAAGAAATGGAATTACTAAAGAAACAGTTCCAAGAATTCATTTCTGGTCTAATGTCATTACCTCTAAACTTTCGTGGAACTCAGCTTTACCGCTCTTTACAGGCAAGTTCAATAATCACAATCCAAAAAAGAAAACTCCAAATGATTAACACTGATGAACATTGCAGGCAAAGAAGAAAATGGTGAAATTGCTTCAAAAGATAATCAAATCAAAGAGAGAGAGTAATGGTGGTGGCATCTCAGTACCAAAAGACGTAGTGGATGTTTTGATTAATGATGGAAATGAGAATTTAACAGTTGATTTAATAGCTGATAATATGATTGATATGATGATACCTGGCGAAGATTCAGTTCCTCTTCTCATGACTCTTGCCATCAAATACCTTTCTGATTCTCCTGCTGCTCTCCAACAGTTAACGGTAATGTATTATATCTTCTATCAAATATTATTTTTATGATATAAATGTTACAAAAATATGTCTAATTGAATAGTCATAAATCATTTTACAAAGTCAGAAATTGTCAATATTTTCTTTTCGAACTATACACGATGATTATCATTTTCGAAACTAAGGATATTTTATTATTTTCAGGAGGAAAATATAAAGTTGAAAAACCTGAAAGATCAGATTGGAGAGCCACTGTGTTGGAGTGATTATTTATCACTACCATTTACTCAAACTGTAAGTTAATTACTGACTAATCATTGCATTATCTGTAATAATTAAAGGGAAGATTAAAGCCAACAGACCAATTAATCTATCGAATAAGACCTCCAACAACTTGAACACATTAATCTTAGTTTTAAATTTGATACAGGTAATTACAGAAACATTAAGAATGGGAAACATTATAATTGGAGTGATGAGAAAAGCCATGAAAGATATAGAGATAAAAGGGTATTTAATACCAAAAGACTGGTGTGTTTTCACTTACTTCAGATCAGTACATCTCGATGAAACTCACTATGACCACCCTTACCACTTCAATCCATGGAGGTGGCAAGTAAGCAATATTTTCAATTTGGTAATGATTAATTATTAAATTCTTGGCATTATCATCATGATTTTTGTTCAAATTAAGGATTTAATTGAGCTGTGGCAATTTCATTACAGGACAAAGACATGAATGGTAGTAACTTCACACCATTCGGAGGTGGCTTAAGATTGTGTCCAGGACTTGACTTGGCCAGACTCGAAACTTCAATTTTCTTACACCATTTGGTCACTAAATTTAGGTACTAATTTCTTCTTGCCCACCTTCATTTTTCACCTTGTGAAAGTTAGTGGTAGAAAAGACATAACCATCTTTTCATTTTTCCTCGGAGAAGTCACTTAATATATATACAAACAGATTTACTTTATCTCCATCTCCGTCTCCTGTTTTATTTTTGTCTCCATCTTTCGTCAAAATGATATTTTAGATATAATTTCCGTCTTTGTCCATTATCAAAGATAGAAATGAGAATTCACCTCTCCTTTATGGATTATCAAAGATAGAGATGAGAATTCACAGCAGAAATAGGGAAAGTACCATTCAACAGGCTGTGAATTCAGCTGCGATGTGATCCCATACTGAACTTTTTTTTTTGCTATGAGCCATTCAATACGTGGGTCATATCTCTTTTTCATGCAATCGCCATATCAAAAACTACATAATATATATCATTTCAACCATTTAGTTATGTTATTTCATCATGAGAACACATCTCTCGATGTATTCTCATCCTAAGGTAGTGCTTTATGAGTAGTTAATATGCATTTGTTTATCTCACAAAAGTGGTCAATTCTCACATAATGCCCGTTCGACTAGTAGGGGCTAATATATATATTATTTATTTATTTATTTTCACTAGTTACAAACCACATCCTCAATTACAATCTCTAAAGCATAGGATAATAATTCGGGTTAATAAATTATAATTGTTTCGTTAATTTTTTTATAATTTATTATTATTTATGACATAAATTTTATAAAAATTAAATTGACATTGTTTATATTGTGTTTATTTATTTATTTTTTCAATCGTGATATTGAATCAAAAATTGTTAATTCTATAGACAAATAAGTGGAAAATTGATTTTGTTATTCTTCTGGCAAAAAAAATGGTACTCGTTCTGTTCTTAAATAAGTGTTCATTTAGACTCAAAATTTTGTTTCAAAATAAGTGTAGTTTTAGAAATTTAGCACACATTTTATCCAAATTACCCCTATTTAAATTCCATTTTCATTCCCTAAAAGCTAAAAAAATTTTATTTTCTCAAAACTAAGACCAATAAAGTTCTTTAGTATTAAATGTTTTTTAACGCTACAAAAGAAAATGCATTGGAACACTGAGTTTTAAATAAGGATAAAATAATCTTTTTTACTAACTAAAATCATTTCTTAATTCGTGTGTCTATTGTTAAAAGAACACTTATTTAAGAATGGAGGGAGTATTTTTGAGTGGATCCCAGGTACGTAGGCTTGTTGGTTATAAAATTCACATGTTGGTCCAACTTTATATAGATTTATTTTTTTATTAAATAGTGAGTTTTTTGTTGATTGGGATGTAGGTGGGAAGCCGAGGAGGATACTATTGTTAATTTCCCAACAGTAAGAATGAAGCGACGATTGCCGATTTGGGTCAAAACAAGACATGAAGAGTATCCATGACCCCTTTGAAAACAAAAAAATTAAAACAAGATGAGTTTCTGAGATAGTAAGGCATCAGCTTTGGCTCAGAAAAATACTACAAGAAATTAATGGCAATAATAATCCAACATGAAAAAGGCTGAGATTATTATTTTAACCAAGAATTAAATTCATGGAAATAAACAAGTTAATGGCCACAGAGTGGATGCATGGCTTCAAATTGCTGACATAAATAAATGTTCATCGTTGCGAAATCACTAGCTATTGTAATTTGCAATATTGCAGAAAAGTTTACAAAATGTATATATATTTTTTTATAATATGTCATTTTAGTGTATAAATAGCTTGCTTCAGTTTTTCTTGGATTTTTGTCTGTTGATCCTATACTGTAAAGTTCTAGTTTGTTTATGCTGTTGCTATTGTAATTTATTTCAAGTCAATTTTTTGATATTGTTAGGCTGATTATGATATGAATTTGTCAGGAGGAAGGCTAACAAATCTTACATCTCAGCTTTGAATTGATTGTTCAAATCGTAACTACATCACCTACATGGATTTCAGTTCTAAATTCCATTTCACTGCTGTTGAAGGCTTGAAGCGAATCTTTCGTGCAGCAAACAAATTCCATGCATCATTGTACGAAATATTTCAATTGCAAGCCTGTAGGACCTTAATTTCAATTTTCTTATCTCGCCAAAATGGACTTGGCTTCGGAAAATTTTAAGATGATGATGTGTTTTTTTCCCTTCATTTGATGAAAGAGAACAATAACAAATCTGCAGTGTTTATCCACTTGCAATAATGACAGGAACTCTGAAAGCAAAATTTCAATGCTGAGCCGCCCAACTGAGTTATTCGTCGACTTCTGTGTTAAAAATAAAGCTCGGAAACAACGTTGTTATGTCCCTGCACATCATGAACACAAGCAAGACATATTCAGGGGACAGTTATTCTGTCTCAATCAGGAACTCGACAAAAAAAACTGTGACATTACGCTAAATAGGATAGAGTCATGTTGTTCAATATGGAAGGGTGTTGGAGAACGAAAGCCTGCCATTCTTCTCTGCTGATTTTTCCATCCATGTCAGCATCAGCTTCAGCAAATGTCTGCATAAAGGACTTGAATTCATTGGAACAATGAAGTTAAAAAATGGAGTAAGAGTTCATTAAAACCATACCTTATCGATGATATCTTCAAGGCTTTCATCTGGTATCTGTATGCCTGATTCCATTGACAATGCCTTTAACATTTGCCTGACCTGAGAACTACCATATTCATCAATTGCTATTGACACTGTAAAAATGACTCCAACAACATCAACCAATTAGTTTCGTTCAATTCTAAAAGCACTGATACTCACTTCGTCCCGTTCGATATATCCGGTTTCTCCCAAATCATACAATCTAAAGGCAACTACATAGAACACAGAAGGGAGAAATGGAAGTTCTTTAATTTGTTCTAATCTGATAACACAAGCAAATGAAAGTTACTGATGAACACTCACAGTCAATCTTCTTATCCATTGAAGCTCGAGGGTGGAAAACACCGAGTGCATTAACAAATTCCTCAAATTCAATGACTCCTTTTTTGTTTTGATCAAACATATCAAACACCTGCATTTCAATTTCAGCACATTGCTGTTAAAATGTAACTAAAACCAAAGTTCTTAGGCTAACCTATCAGCTTCAGTTTTTACGTGGATTGGTTCTGATTCTTTAAAATATGGTTCGCCTGTGTGAATGATTGTTCATATCTGATCAAGGAATCGCTTACTTTCAGAATTTTAGAAATGAAAAGACTGAATTTATTTTACCCTGTCAAGGAACAGGCTCTCCCTTGCTGAGCTTTTGAGCAGTGCCAGTCGAAGCTCCTCCTTCAAATGATAAATAAACCAAGATTAAGTAAAATCTGCAATCACAAGACAACTGATGTTTTCAACTATATCCTTCACCATACACTTCAATGCGAAGGAAAACAATTTCACAAACTTGAAGCTAAGAAAATTGCAAATGTTCGTGTGAATTCTGTTGTTTAATGTGAAAAAACAGCATCAAAGTTATCGAAACTGTAGACTTTAAACCAACACTATCTCAAAAATCTGTAATTCAGTAAATACGACAAATGTTTGCAACATGAGAAAGTTTACCTTGTGAATTAGCCCATCATCAATAATAGAACTACTCAACTTCTTGAACAGCTCAAACAATGCTTCCACTTCATTAATGGTGACTGCAAATATAACCAACAACCAATAAAACTTCAAAAGCAATTCGAAAATTGTTTTTAAAAGTAATGGTGTATAGATGAATGAACGCAAGTTGGCTACACACAGAGAGAGTTGTTGGCGATACGAAAGAGGTCATTGAATGAGTAGCGAATCTTAGGAGACGGGTGGTGATGAAAGCAACCAGAAAAACTAAAGATCACTGCTTCTATAGCTCCTAGAAGAGGTAAGAACACTGCACACAGTTTCTCCCTTGTAGTCAAGTAGGTTGAACTTCTGTCCATTCACAACATAAACCAATTTAAAGGAAGTTGTCTGCTAACTTTGCCAATCCCAAATGCTGTCTTGTGGGATGCTGCTGAAACTAAAATTTTAAGAGTTGGAAGGATATTCAGAATTGGTTTTAATGATAATGGTGATATTTCACTGCTGAAAGACAGGTGAGATATTCCTGGACAATAATTATTAATTATAATATTGCCAAAATAATTGACATGGTGGCCCCCATTGTCACCATCCATGTTACTTCTGACTGCTTAGATACAGAGATGATAAGGTACATTCTCTCTTGTCCAAGCTAGCAAACTTGGGTGCGGAATTGCCACTGGGTTTACACAAATTTCAGGAGCCTCCAACAGTATGTAAGGATGTAATTATAGTTTGGGAGTAGCTTT
>CANYCX011865494.1:0-12092 GCA_948193385.1 Breynia disticha f. nivosa | reverse complement strand
AAAGAAGTATTTTTTGGGATCTACCATATTGGTCTGATTTGTTAATCCAACAAAACTTATATGTGATGCATATTGAGAAAAATATGTTTGACAATATTTTCAACACTGTGATGAATAATTCAGGAAGATCTAAAGGTAATTTCAAGGCACGTTTGGATATTGCTGAAATTTGTCGTCGTCCTGAACTTGTGCCGGATCCAGATACTAACTTGTACATGAAAGATGCATATCAAATTACTGATGAACAGAAGCGTGTATTGTGTAAATGGATAAGGACAATCAGATTGCCTAATGGATATGCTTCGAATCTGAGCAGACGTGTTGATGCAAACAATTCATCTGTATGTGGAATGAAGAATCACGATTGTCATATTTTTATGCAGAGGGGTCTTTTCAGCAATTACTACAATCACATCCTTGGGCAACATTCGATGATAATGTTTTTCCCGTGACCGTTCCATCTTCTGCTTTTCCGAAAACGCAGCCAGAAGAGCCAATTCCACCACTTTAGGAACATAGAGAGGCCCCACCTGCGCAGGAGCGACGACAAGATCCCGTTGGTGCTGAAACAGAAGTTCCTCAGCCGTACATGCTGATGCAGTTGAACTGGAATAGACGACACCTTACGATGGATACACGATAGAGGAGCTCAAACTAGCGTCAAAGGCAGATGCACAAATAATTTTTGTTCGTCAAGATTCGAACATGTGAGATTTAAATTATTATAAATACGTTCTCATGTATTATTTATGTAATTTACTAACAGATTAATTTTATTGAAATAGAATTGAACCAACAAAGAAGATTTCTACTCAATGGACAAACACGTGGAAGAAGTCACCTATAGGAATCAGTAAGTGGCACTTGATTCCTGGCCCCGTCAAAGGCGATTGGTATCTCGAATGGAAGGTATACCTATTTCATAATTTATTGTTTTTATTAATAAATAAATTAATTATTCATTTACGTGTTTTACTATGTTTATATTAATTAATAAATAAATTTTTCATTTACGTGTATTACTAAGGTCTTTCAAAATGACAGAGTAATTTTATTTAGCACGCGAATTTGCGCGCAGTTTCATACCAGCGCATGTACAAGATGTGGGCGTTCCAGGTTGGCACAAGGTTCTGCGATGCTACCGGCTGCCTCAAAAGAGCGTCTGCTAACAGAAAGTCATTCTACCTGCCGTAGCACATGTGGGACGCTATTCGCGTTGAGGCTGAAATCCCTACAGAAAGGAGACGTTCGGAGATCAACCGTCACAATAGGCTAGCCAATCCATCATTGCATACAGGAGGAGCGATGTCACACATGGTGCATCACCGACGGCTGATAAGTTGAATTTTTCCATATTCATTTTAGTTATTTCAAATAAGTACATTTGTTTAATTAATGAATATTGTCTACGCAGGAGCAACAACTGGGACGATAATTTCACCCTGATGAGCTGCATAGAGCTTTACATACGCGTCGACATGACGATGTTAACTTCATCGATCAACGATCTCAGCAGATACATGTACTTATAAATATAACCATTTCAATTTAATTAACATACATTGCAATTAATGCGATTTTGTATACTTTTATTATGTTATCATGTATATGTACTTTGTAGGCACAATATCAGCAGCTTGTGAGTCAGTATTTTCCTACTCCTGATTCACAGCCTACTCAGGAAGCTTCATTCTTACAGGCTGTTGGAGGAGTTAGACCGGACGGTTCTGTTTCTGGTCTTGGCACCTTTGCACGTGCATATTACACGTCAGAGCCTCGTATTTCACGCGCGGCTCAGATGCATGCTGAGTTTGCGACACGTTACAATGAGATGCAGCAGTGGTTTGACCAGAGGTATCAGCATATGCAGTCGGAGATGAAGCAACAGTGTGCACGATTCTCTGAGTGGATGGAGATGCATAGGACGAGTGCACCGTCGTCATCACGGGCTGGACAGGGCGATGGGGCCATTATTGGTAGAGATGATGATGAATCGCTTATGTAGTATTTTTTTTAACCTTGGATAATCAATTTCATTAGTAGAATTTCACATTGTATATGTGTGTTTTTGCTTTATCACATTGTCTTTCTTATTTTTTTTGTTATTTATATAATGTCCATTTTATTTAATTTAAAGTATATATAGTTTATTGTAATTTTCTTAATGTATCTTTTTTTAATATTATTTCTTTAATTGACTTTTATGCTTTATTGTAATTTTGTTAATATATCATTTATAATGTATAATTTATATATAATATTTTAAAATTTATGAATATATAAATTTGTCGTCTATATCATTAATATAATCATGTTTTTTAATTATATAACATTTTTATTTAATATAATGTGTATTTATACTTTTTTTAAATATTTTACGGGGAAAATAGTATATATATATTTTAATTAAATTACAGTTGAGCGTCAAAAGTCGACGTTACACTTTATGTCTACCTTCGACGCTATACTCAAATTTATTTTTTTGTCCAAAGACTGCATGCACAAACATTTCGTCAAAACTCGACAATAAACTAACGTCGAATGTCGACGTTACAAGCCGGTTTCCGGTCCGGCAAAGTGTAGCGTTGAAGGTTGACGCAGATTATATTGCGTCGACATTCGACGTTATATTATATAGCGTCGACATTCGACGTTATATTATATAACGTCGAATGTCGACGCAAAAAATTCATTGCGTCAATTTTACAAGCATCGACCTTATTACATCGAAGTTTGACGTTATTTACGTCAAACTTCGACGCATATGATGCAACGCACAACCTCTGATTTCTTGTTGTGTTCAAGGTGATGAAAAAGACAGACGATGGACGAAACTTGCAGTGAATTCAATATCATGGTTTATCTGTTCTTCATAGTTAGGAGGTGGATCAAATATCAGGCGAAACGACTAAGTGCCTTCTTTGAGACGTCTATGGGAGTTTTGCTTAGTTGAAGACTTGCCAATTTGAGATTCAGAGCTTAAGTTGAAGGCATTGGACTTGCCTTAGTTCCCTCTCTGATGCCATATTGCTGAAGCTAATAGGTTTTATATGGATCCTGTATATATATGTTGATGTATATAAATTAACTAGGTTTCATGCGCAGTTTGTAGTTAGAGGGCCGTCTGGAATGTGTTCCATGACCGCATTCGAATTGGATCAGTGATCGAGAATCGTAAAAGAGATTGAGTGGTTATATCGTATATGTTGGAAGACTAAAATGAGATAAATTGTATCCTGTGAATGATGAAAACAAATATCCTTTAAAGATATAATAGGTTTCAAGTAAACACAACAGGGTTGCAAGTTTGCAACCCACCAAACAAATTAATGGAAAAACAACAACCGAGTGGAGAAATCTACATAAATCATTCATTCATTTGATTCAAGTTGAAGGAACTGCAGCTGCAACTGTGGGATTCTGATAAACATTTCTGCCATGGCCACCCCCTAGTCTTCCTCGTCCAATGCCTGTCCTCTGTCCACTAACTCCCCTCCTAGCTTCTTCCAATTCATGTCCACCTTCAGAAGAAACATGCCTTTGAAGTCCTAGAGGACTCTTCTCATCCTCTTCTCTGTTGTTTGATCTGGATGTCCACCGGTCCGTTGATTCTGCAGAATTTGGTTCCCATGAAGATGTAGAGTATCCCCACTGCTGCTGGCTACCACCACCTACAAAGCTATTACTTCCAGAGGATTCTTGCCCGTCCATATCAATTTCCCCACACAACGTTCCGCCGCGCCTCACTGTCACGTACTTGTGGAAGCTTGGCTCCATAAGGTCATCCGTAACATTGACCTCTGATTCTACAATAGGGTCTTTAGAATTTAGCTGTTTCCTTGCAACAAGACTAGCAGCAACGGGAGGAGGACTTCTTCTGTCTTCAGAAAATGCGCACGAAAGGTTGGAGCTCGTTGTGGAATTGAGGTCTGCAACAGCTTCAAGAATAGAGCAAGCTTTGCTAACACATGGTGGAAGTGAAAATGGAGGGGTGTGAGTGGTTATATTGTTCTTCTGGTGAAAGTTTTGGATGTCTTCAAGTAATAATGATGTATAAGATGGAGCCGTATTCAACAACACTTCCGGATTGATGTCCAGGTCTCTAGATCGCCTACCAGAAGATCTGGTTCTTGTAATTGTTTGCTGAGGCTTCATGGTTTCAGTTACTGGTTGTTGCTGTGCTTTAGGCTCTTCCACGTTTTGTTGCTGCTCTCTTCCTACCTTGTTTTCCATGGAAGTTGTGGGAGTTCCTTTGAAGTTACTTCGTTTGGCTTCAGTTGCATTTGGCTTTTGCATTTGAGCCTGCAGTTTTGATTCAGAACCCACATTTAGCCTTTCATTTTCAAACTTATGAACATATACACATCAAACATTGCCATTACAGCCCTATCAGATCTTGAAATTGAAAAATCAGAAGAATAACAGACAACGGAATTAGCACTTACCCTGCTGTTACTGTTGTTGATTGCATCATTCTTGTTGGCAGTTGCTTGTGGATAAGCCAGAGAATTGGGATCAATTTCGCTCAAAGGATTCCTCCTATAAGGCGAATGCTCCGCTTTCCTAGACGAATTCCGGCTAAGTGAAGGCTGCTGTTGCTGATTATTGTCATTAGCGCTCTTAGCAGCCCTTGCAGGAGACAGATTCCGCGCAGGAGACTGCGCACGGGGCGAAGCAGCACCAACATTTCTCTTCACGGTAATCCTCTTGACGCCACTCGCATTTTGTGTCTCCACACCGTTATTGCTCTTATCCATCGCCAAGGATGAAACAGTAGCCGGAACCGAAACCATTTTGGCAGGCCTAGCAGCAGCACTAGTTCCTGCATTGTTGCAGGTATTATTTGGTGCATTGTTGTTTTCCGATCTCCGACCAGGAGAACGACTAACTCTTCTTCCGCTACCGCTACTTCCGATTCCTCTTTCTCTACTTCCGGAGCGATTCTGCTGATCTCTTTCCCTACTTGGGGTCCTCCTTCTCCCTTGAGAACTAGAAGGAGACGAATGCCTCCCTGATTGCCTCTGTCTCTGCCGATGCTGCCTTCTCTCTTCCTCTTCTCCACCATCATTTCCTTTCCTTCTCCCTTCACATTCTTCCTCATTCTTACCCTCCAAACCATCTTCATTCTTCTTCATTTCTTCATCATTGTTGTCAAAATCAAAACTCCGTTTCGATCCACAGTACTTTCTCCCCGAACTCACAACTCCTTTCCCTACTCCAGAGGAATTGCTTCTACTTAACCTTCCACATTGTATCAAAATTGCATCCACTTCTTCTTTAGTACAACTCGAAGTTCTCACAACCACATTTCCACCATTCACATCAATGCCATTATTATTACCATTATTAAAACTACCCATTTCAGCATTACTTGTGTTGATGCTACTGGTACCACTACCAGAATTACAAGTCTCAACTTGATCAACATTCACCAAAGGAGTAGACTTTCTGTCATGACTTTTCCTGTGTTTAATCACAAACACTTCTTTCTTCACCAAAGTCTCTTCCTCCACATGTTTCTTCAAAACCTCCTCTTCTTGAACAATCTTTTTATTGGATTTGACCTCAAAGATCTCGGCTTTCTTAACAGAGTCATAATTGGTAAGAGACACAGGGTTGGTCACGTCAAGAGAAGACGAAGAAGAAGACCCTTTTTTCTTGCTCAAACAACTACCCATTGCGTGACCCAATACAGAAGAAACAGAGGCTAATAATTTACGAAAGTGTTTAATTTGAATTCATGAAGAAGAAACATTGAAAATGTCTGGTCTTTGTAAAAGATAAGAGAGAGAGGGAACGTTATTCAAGAAATCATTTAAAATTCTGTGCCTTTTCGAATGGAATGTAAAAGAAAACCAAGGATTTCAAATTTTATCTGTAGACACCGGGTTTATTTACGCCGGTCGGCATTAAGTGGTCGAAGTGGGGAGTAAGAGGAGGGAGTATATTGTCATTTTATTTTTGGCGAGAGTAAATATTGGTAATCAGTGGTTAAAAATAGAGCCGTTAGAAAGAGGGGAGAGGGGAAGAGAAGAGAGCCGTTGGATGGTTGGGAGTGGTCCAAAAGTAAAGACAAATTAGTGGAATTTTAAAAAATAAAATAACAGACATTCTTATATTTAATCATTATTATTCGACAGCTTTGCATCTTTCATGTCTCAATTCAAATTTCTACTCAACGGCTATCCACTCCATGGAGTTGAGATTGCATTTATGATTAGTAATTTCTAATCCGATAACACGATTAATAAATATATAATTAAATATAATACGATTAATAAATATATAAATAATACTTAATAAAAAGTCATTAATACGATTACGACTCGTCAATCTAAATTGTCATTCCTAATTATATTTGAAAAGGCAATCATCTCTTTTTTTTTTGTGAAAGCAATCATCGCTTCTTCAATCATAATGAATAACACAAATGTAGCATAAATTCTCATTAAATATACAACTACTAACGCCAAAATAACAACCAACAAAATGAGTTGTTTGCAAAAACAGTTTTCAAAATAAAAACAAATATGATAAAAGTTCAATGATGAAATCAAAATTTTTTTATAGTGGTGCACTAAGGCGGTGATGTTTTGGACTTTTGGTGAGACAACGATATCACACGGAGCCTTGAAACAATGAATTATATAAAACGACATTGAGTCATTTTTTGTGGTCATTTTGTTGTGTCAAAGCCAAAGAATGGAAATGAAATTGGAGTATTGTGATATTTACAAGGGTAATAATTTGTGCTATATGTTTTACCACTTAAAAACTATTTATTCATAATTTAAGAGTATAAATATATATGATTTATGTAAATTATTTAAGATATGTGATAATTTGTTGGTAGTCACTCTTTATGACCAAACTCTATCCTTCAATTACTTCATCATTTCACAATACACAATACCTTAAAAAAAGTGACAATTAATAATAGAATCATGCATTTTTTTTGGATCAACCCTTAGGAGGTTTAATAATAGAATTCAATATTACCTAACTTGAAACTATTCACAAGCTAAGGTGATCTATTCACCTTCTTATTATTGTGTTTTTAATATATATACTACTATATAATTTTAGTTGATAAAATTGCAAAAATTTCTCAAGTTAATTGAATCTGATCACTTCATCTTAATTTTTTAACTATATTTTAGTTATATTTATTTTTCCTATATTATTTGAAAATTTTGATTTTTTTCACGCATATGTAATAACATGATAGTATTGAATTTTAATAAAGTACTCCTTTTGTGTTGTAGTACAGTAGTCGTGGTTATTTACAAGTGTTGTGTACTGTGCATATGAATCACTAGGTGACTAGCACAAGGTCATGGCCATTAACATGAGTTGTGTTAGTCATGATGAGATTCCAGGTGAAGGTTGTGGTCCTTTCTACGATAATCGTGAAAATATACATGGGTTTCAAACCAAGTAGAGTCGACGCAACACGTACAAGTTGTGCCGCAGACCGTGTAGTTTGAGAAAACGTATGTTGTTAGGGCGTGTTCTCTTTAAGAACTTTGAGTCTATAAATAAAGAGGTAAAATAATTATTACTACTTTAATCAAAGTGAATATAACAAATGTCTAACCTTAACTTTTTTTTTCTCTTTTGTATATCACCTGCTTTTACATTGTCCTCATCTGCCTCACTACTTCTTTCTTCATAAACATTAAAATTTGCCTTAAAACTATCCGATTTATTATATGATTCGTGTTGTGATTTAGATACTTCTTCCTCTCCTACCAAATTCCAATCTTTTTCCCTCCATTATCACGTTCTTACTCTTCATTTACTGAATTTAACACAAATTACAAAAATACAATTAACAAGAAGTAATTTCCTTAAATACACTTTTCATTGAATAAAATTAATCCTATATAAATCAACTCAATGAAGTCATTCAAAAATAACAACAAATGCATTATAATTCTCTTTTAAATAATCACTATATTTTAGTAAACGCTCATTCATTATAAGCATTAGCTCATTATAATTTAGCATTAACTATAGAATTCAAGTTACAACTCAAACATTTTCATTATAACACCATTCAATTACAACAGCATCAACCCATGACTTTAAAGCATTTATCAATTCATATTATCACTTTTGCAGTTTAGTCATCACATCACCACAAGCATTATACAATACAATTTTTGCTATCAAATTTCACCAGTATATCATTATTTCAATGTTGTTCGATATGACTTCAACAAATGATTAAACCAAAAAATAAACAAACACATTTCCGTTTCAAAATTTTGAATTTACATCTCCATATTAAATCAAATACCATACATTAATTTAAATTTTGCAGAAGATTGTGCAAATACTTTGCAAAATAAGATGGACTTGACATTGTTGGAATGAAATACCATTGTTTTTGCAATGAAATTGAACTTCAAAATGTATGCAAGGATTTAAAAACTTAGGTTAACTGTGTCGGGTTTTTGCGTCTTTTTTTCGTTCGGTTAGGTTTTGATTGAAATTAATGGTCAACTAGTTAACCAATTAGTTAGAGTACGTGGCATTACATAAATTCACATATTTTATGACATAAATTTAAATCTGATGATTCATATAAAGTATCAACATAAAAAGACCATTTAATAGTAGACAACGCCCTATTGTGATATGACAACAGAATGAGCGTTGTCACGTAAGAATTCCCACCATTTTAGAATATGCCAAAATTTTTATTCGGACACCAAACACCAACAAAAGGTTGGCTAGTCAAAATTGATTTGAAGTTGAGAGGCTATTTTATATACTTCATCCTGCTGTAAAACAATAAAACTTACTGCAACCTGAAATTATCAAAAAGCAATGAAGAATAGGACTTTATATTCGACTTGGGTTTAACAATTATGTCAATGTGGAGAAGCCTCCGGTGATATTCAAATCAAGTTTCGTAGATCAATCTTAAAGTCTATGCAACGACATGTTCTTATCTGTACAAGACTTGGCCTTAACCAAAATCCAAATGTCATGACCAAACGAAAAAAATCTGAATGTGGTGGGAAGCTGTAAGTCTCTAAACATCATATTTTTCCAGCATCAACCCCTAAATCGATAGGTTAGCCATTTGCAACTCAACTTCTCCACCTTTCGATTGAACATTCCGCGAAGAATGGTTTTGTTTCTGAGGCTGTTGGTGCTTCTGATGCTGCTGCTGTTGCTGATGGTATACAAAGTGAAGTCTTGCTAATTCTCTTTCTAACATATCCTTCTCCACTGCACTCCACAAATTATATCCTGGTTAGATACTGCAATGGCAGGATTGAAGTTGTTAATAGCAGAAACTCAGTGGAAGGTGATGCTTACGATGTTTAATGTGTTGTTCATGAGATAGACCGTCCAAACGTTGCCTTAGTGCTTGATTTTTCATTCCTAATATGAGAACCTGTTGGTCAAGATATTCAAGTGCAGCTGACACTTGAGATCCTTCTGCCTGTAAAATTTGCATCATTAAATCCTTATTAGAAGAGAAGTTTCACGTAAAATCAATCACTGATGGAAAAATAATGCAAGTTTACCTGTAAAATCTTGACATTTCTCTCTAGTTCAGCTATGTACTGAAGTTTCCTCAGCCGGGAACGTTGTGCATATTGCCTGCATTTGTAACAGCAGAAATGCTTCATTTAGGAATGGGTCAGTCGAATTTAGTTAGAATGACGAAAGAAGAAGAAGAATGCTTACTGTTTTGCACGTTTAACATCAGCTTTTGATGCGGGGATTTTAGCATTAGATCCATCAGGTTTCCCAGAACCTTCATGATCTTGTTGATTATGCTTTACAATGGCTTTAGAACCCGCAGACCCTCCTGGTTTCCGAGAATTTGAAGTCCTTATAGACGATCGAGGAACCGGAACAACGTTGAGATCATCTTTAATTGAATCAGCTACCACGTTCAAGAATGTAGAGTAACTTGATGAACGTCTAGGAGTTCTTAATGTAGGCGTCTCAGGCTCGTCAAGAAGTTCCTCGAGCCAAGATGGCTGTTCTATAAGAAAGCTATCGGAAGAGGAACGGTGATGATGAGCTCCACCTTCAGAAGGCTCTGAAACCTCATGTGAACTTCCATTACATCTTGGAAAGATCGATTGGATGGGGCGTTTTGGAGGTAATGGATTTTGTCCTGAGGAGGCAAAAGTGGGAAGGCTCGATAACCTACTGGTTTCCATGTCTGTTCTGACAGAGAAGATCAAGCTTTGGCTATAAACAAAAAGGTTAATTGGAGAAGAGAGAGAGAGGCTTTCCTCTCCTCTCCTGTTAAGAGAGAGAGGTTGAGAACAAATTATCGAAATCCAGAAGACAAAAATGGTGAGAAATGGGATGGGTTCTGCGCATTTTTCGTCAACTGTGGCGGTTTGATTTCATATACCAAATTGGTACCTCCTCGTATTTTTAACAATCCAGATCAAATAAATCACTTTTTAAATATTTATTTCCAAATAATATCAAACTAGTCGAAGATCCGTGCTCGCGCGTACTGTATTATTTTTTATAAATAATTTTAAAATCAATTAAAAGAAATTTAATAATTTCAAATTAAACCCACCAATCGAGTCTCCACCAAATGGGTTTAATTTCTATTGCATTGCTATCTTCTTCTTGGTTTCTTTCTACTACATACTTCTTTGAGCTTGCATGATGCTCCATTCAAGTTTTCTCTAGGAACATATCTTGGTTGGAAATTTCTTAGCTTATGGAAGAAAAACTAACAGTGAAATTATCCTTGAGCAAGTATTTGTCTTTCTCCCAAAAAGAAACCTTTTGTTCATAAACACAATTGTCAACATATCAAATAAGATATTTTCTAAATTTGAACACTAAAACAACATTTGCTATGTTATTCTTTTGATTAACAGAGTATCTTCCAAAACAATAAATGATTCTAAAAAATGCACTAAGGATACAAAAACATTTAATTACATATTGCCATCTAGAATCGACCAACTTTTAAATAATCAATTGAAAATCTGATAAATCCAAGCTTCACTAATCATAAACAAACTGCTAGTAATAACATATTGATGATATCAGTAATAAGCTTACATTTCTTTCAGCGGAGCCTGAAGAAAAACTGCTATCATTGACTGCAGTATTCATTTCCAGATGCTCATCTTTACGCATAGCTCCTTTTCCTCTTTCAACTTCATTTTTATGACCTGTAACATTTGGGGAAGTCAATGAAGCTATAGGCACAAAAAGGAATGGCACGATGAACTAATAATGTAGCCAAAATGCGAACTAATAATGCAGCCAAAATGTTCATTAAGAAGACATTCATATCGACTATGGTGGGTTTCGAAACCTCCAAACTAATTGGTTTGGCCACAAGTGGCGCAAAGGAGATTGTGAACAATTAAATAAAAATTCGAGAAATAAAATAAAATAATTAGAAAAAGCGTTACCATTTTGAATCGGCATGGTTTGCCACAAGTGGCACAAAGGAGATTGTGAACGAGTTCAATGGATATGGAGAAATTGGAGCGAGAGGTCAGTTCGGCTCTATGTTCTTATTCTAGGAGTTTAAGAGGACCCTATAGTCTCTGCACTTTAAAGATCCTCTTGTTGTTTCTGCATTCAATGAGTTTACAGTTCTTATAGTCAAAGCTACTCTTCATTGAAAGATAGATGAAAAAGAAAGGTAATATTTAACCATTGTTTCTATGTTGCTATATAAAATGTTTCAACAACGGTTCAACTACAGTAAACAGACATAATTTAGAATCAATAAAAGAAATAAAAAATGCACAAGAGCCACCATTTTCAAATCTTGCTTCATTCAGATTTCTTCTATTTGCAAGAGAAGTGAATAATCTAAACTTATTTATCCTACAAAATAATATCTAATTTCTGAAATCAGAAGGAGTCCATTTTCTTTGGCTTTAGTTTAAAATTCAGATAAGCATGGTTACTAAACATGATTAGGATTTGAGAGCATCCACTGTCATTCTAACGCTTAGTTTCCACATATCAACAGAAAACCAGATTATTATTTAAGTTCAACAAAATACTTACAAAAAAAATTATCATTAAATATTTCCAAACAGCCTGTATATACATGTAGGTAACCT
>CANYCX011865456.1:0-15282 GCA_948193385.1 Breynia disticha f. nivosa | reverse complement strand
TTTGCAGTCGTATATAAAACATACGTTCTGCTGCATCTGTGGTTTATCGTTCACACTTTGCTGTGATTCGAGGATGCCTGCCATTGGGGCGTTAAACAAGCCTATTAAGGCATATTGAGGAATCTATGGACCATAGTAATCGTAACCTTAACTCCCGGCCAACGAGGCCCGTTTGCAAACGTCAAAATATTGGATCCCGGGAAAGAATCATTTAGAAAATGCATTTAGAACATATGCATCTATCATTGATTTGATGAGTTTGATATGTTATTTGTGATTATTTTGTTTTGTTGACGATATCGATATCAATGTGTAAAGGACGAAAATTACGGGTCCTATGGTTTATGGAATATGAATTTTGGATGATTGATTTGAGAAGAAATTATTAATAAAAGTATGTTATTATGTTGAATGTGAATTGATTTTGGTGATTTTGGAATGAAATTGGTATGTTTGCATGAGTTTTCATGCAGGTTGGCAGTTTAGAACGCGGGTTCAAACCCTACTACGCGGGGTGGACCCTTAGTACGCGTTGTCGTGCTGACTCCGTGTAGTTCGCGTTTGACCGCGCGTCTGTTTGACCATACTATGCGGAGTGGGCACGACACCTCGTAGTCTCACTCCACACCGCGTAGAATGGCTGACTCCGCGTTTTAACCAGAAATCATTGAAAATTCTGAAATTATTTATTCTTTGGTATATTAAATAATCGTAATTTAAGAAAAATAAGTTTATAATCTTATTTAGTATTATGAAAATATGTATAATTTGAAATAAAATGAATATATGATTATTTAATATTGATCTCATTTGAATGATAAAAGTTTAAAAATTTAGTTATTATTTGTGTTTGACATGTTCTTACGAATATAAATAAAATATTGATGGAAAAGGAAAGTTGGCCTGTTAAGGCATTGTTATTTACTGAGTTTTATAACTCACACATATTTTTATGTCTGTTTCATTCGGCACATAAAAGAAGTTAGGTTTCTTGTGGCTCAAGTTAGTACGAATATCGAAGGTGGGCAGTGCATGATGTATCAAATTTTCCCTATACATGATAAGTATACATAGTGCATTGTATTTTTGAAAGGTTATGATTATGTAAAAATTTTCCGGTGTTTATTTATTTCGTAACCTTTAATGTATTGTATAAATCGATGATGTATTTGGGTTTTGGGTTTGCTTAAACTCTGTAAACCGGTTTGACGTAATGAAGTGTGAGTTTTTAATTTAAATAAACTAAATTTTGTTCCCCTGATATTATTTATTTTGGTTTTATTTTTAAATTATATTTTTCTATAAAGAAAAATGACGTTCGAGTTTGGATATCATTTCCTGGAGAAATTAATAGATAAATTATAAAATGGTATCCGAATTTGGGCATCACATATATATATATGTATATATATGTACATATGTATGTACATATATATACATATATATATGTATGTATATATGTATGTATGTATGTATATATACATATATCTACATATATATATATGTAGATATATGTATGTATACATACATACATATATATATATATATATATATATATATATATACATATATATATATATATATATATATATATATATATATATATAAGAATGGGATGCATACAGGTACAAGTACATATGAAACATAAATGCAAAGAGGTAAGTTACAAGGAATTCATTTCTTTTTGTATTTAAGTTGTATAGAATTACTTAGACAATCGTGGATATCATAGAATACTTTTATAACTACTATAATTATAGTAAAATCAAAATCCAAAATACATATCCAATCATTATAAAAAACATAACAATAATTGACAAAGGGTCAACATTAAGTATTTGTTCATAATTTGGAGTCTAAAATCTAAGTCTGGAAGAGAATGACCAAAACTAGTATTTCTTTGTACCTACGCATTTAAAAGGCAAATGTTAGAACATCCACAACTAGCACTTAGTACTAAAGTGGGAGAAATTGTTAAGCTTAATAACTTAAATACTTGAACTAGACGCCTTGGTCTTGTTCCTTTTTGCTCTTCCTAGTAGAGATTGAAGTTCTTATTCCAATGATCGATTTGGTTACAATGGAAATAAGTACTCTTGCTCTTCTAGACCTCTGGCTCACTTATCTTAGGATGAGTTTGGATTTTTGTCCTTACTCCCACTAGGCTTAAGACCCATGGGTTTTGAATTTTTTTTCCTTTTTCCCTTCCTTTGAAGCTTCGACTTGAATTGGGCCTCAGGTTCACTCCCACTAGGTCTAATAAGTCCTATGAGTTTTGCCTTGCCTTGCTCACTGCCTTTACCTCTTAGTTCTTGGAACATTCTCTTCAAGTGCAACATAATCCCATATGCCTCTAGGACCATGAATCGCCTTTGCAATTCGAGCACCATTATGGCCAATGTAAGATAGGTCACATCGTTAGTGTCACTCCAAATTTTCTCAAAGGTTTCCCTTTGAATGGTAATCAAGTCCCTCACAAATTTGACGTAAGCGTTTGTTCAAGACATATAAGTTTCTCTCACTTTTGAGAATCTTTTTGAAATTTTAAGAATAATCTATATTATTTGAACCATTTTGTCCCTTTCAATGACCATTCGCAGTGTGAAGGCATTTGTGTTATTTGTTTGTGTCATATTTTAGCCTACAAAATTAATATCAACTTAATTTGTTAAGGTTAAATGTCCCATTAACTCAATTGATATCTTTTTAAACAATTTGTTTATATCCATGGGCCAAGATCCACTTTTTTCAATAACACCATATTCAACTTGAGCTTGTACACCTAGAGGTTAATTTACTTAGGCAGCAAAACACCCAATCGTGCCGAGTGCATGACTCTTGGATCAAATGGGCTAACACGATCAAGTGTTAAGCATAAAATCCCATTTAATGCTGCCTAGGTTTGACCATACGTTTCAATGTTAAGTTTAACCTACACTCACAACCCACACTTGTGAACCTAAATTTCGTAAAACTCTTTTCCGAGTAAACAATGATTTTTGCAACCTTTTTTTTAAATAATTGAACAATTGGAAACCGTACATTTGTATGTTTTAAACGTTTTCATAATGCTCACCAAACAAACATGTGGACACTTAACATACAAGGAAATATGTGAAACTCCTTTTACAAAACTTAAACAATTTACAAATATTTATTCCAAAAGTGTTCCTTATACATCACACGTGGAAACCCTCCTAAGCCTGCACAACATTAAAACAACATACAGGGATGCGTATATAAAAATACTCAGTAAGTGATAAACTGAGTGTTGTTAAGATGAAGTGCAGGGAATCTTTAGCCAGCACGGGGCGTGCTCATGGAGCACAATGTCTTGTTCATGCTTTAATTCCCATATGGCACGACATGCCCTATTAAAGATGGTTCTTTATTTTCAGATCACAGCAACCAAGATATCTTCATAACTAGGCATATCTAGCATACTTCATTGACCATTTGTGTAGTGTTTATATATATCAAGACACTCATGCACGTGAGTAACTAAATACCCAATAACTACACCTACGACATTTACCAAGGTAGCTAATGCCTAGGTACTCATTGGTAAGGTCATTTAGGTCCTTTAGTTGTTAGGGAAGACATCCTAAACCTTTTGCTTACTCTGGATGTTTGTTAGTATGTTGTTTTGGGTTAAAACTAGTTGTCTGGTCAAAATTAACGTATGTTTATTCTGGCCCTAAAGTACGTTATTCATCAACAACTTCACAGAATTTCCAGACAATATTGACGTAGGTTACCATGTTGGTAATGTACATTACACTCTATTAACGTACTTTATTGTTCAAAATAATGTACATTATTGAACTCTATTTCCTGAACAAAACTCTCAGATCAATCAGGCATCAACATAACATACATTAATATCCGTTTTATTGTACGTTACTTCATTCCAAACTCATTCATGCACATCTAACTTCAATCCAACATATACACACCTCATAGAACTTTTAACTACATCTTGCATCATATAATCCTGACATAACACATCTACCATTCATTAATAATAAATCAACGAAACCAAGACAAGCGAGCCACACACGAGAATCATACCATCCACAATTCTCACCTCATAACAAACACTTATTAAATTAACATACATGAAATCAACCAAGAACATGAATAAAATCTTTATCTTATTCACAGGCTACTTAACATCCAAATGTCCATACATATACGGAATAATTCAACACACACCTACATGATTCATATCATTTATGACCACAACATCTTAATTCACGTTATTATCAACAAATCACCACCTTAACATCATTCCACAATATAAGTTCAACTAAATTATTTAAACATTCAAAATAACACCATTACATACCATCTATGTCATACTTAATCGTATAACACATACAAGAGTACATAATAACAAACAAGCACACGAGGCCAAATCAACATATCCATAATCAAATCAAAACTCATACACCAATCACTCTACTCATTGTCATGTCCATACCACCATTTCACCACTCAAACCACGACACATATGAATTCATCAATAACCTTGAACATTCCAAGAAACAATATAATCAACCAATGAAGCAGAATGAATGAATGCATTCATGATAGTGCCAATGCAACACACGAATGCAATGCTCCAGAACCTTTCATCTCATAAGGGAGAGTCCACTCCCTTTTTCATTTTTGGGCACAAACCCCTTTTTCATAATCAAGAGAAACTTCACTCCCTTTTCGCACATATGGGAAAAAAACCTTTTTTCATAATTAAGAGAGACTCCACTCTTTTTTCATATGTATGGCAAAAACAACCCTTTTTTGCATGTCCTTACCATGAACATGCTTATGAAAAAGTCACACTTTCATAAAGAACACAACATCCACAAGCACCATGTTTTCAATCCAAATTCACCACCACATACAACTAAGCATACATAGTTCATTTCACCACATAAATCATAAGCATATAACCGCATAACTCATAACCCATCTTATTTTTAACTTACTTACTTATAAACAAACTCACGTTATCATTCACATAAAGACATACAAGCAACAAAGTCTTTTAGTGACACATTTTTGCTACCATTTCCAACAAATGAAGCATTAATCACATATACTTAAACATACAGAGGGAAACGCTACAATGGTAAGTGTAGTTGGGTGCACTTACCTCGAACTCTGTGAATCGACTCGTCACTCAGTTCTTGATTTAGGTTCAAATTATCACCTCCTACACAAATCATGTAACATTGTATGTTATACTCAACATAATATATTTAATTCTACATTTACTCTTCAGTTTTCCCAAAATCCCTATTTTTTGCACAAACCCTAAATTTCTCAATCTCCAACAAATCTTCCAATTTTTATTTAAATGTTTATACATTTAGTAACTAGGATCAAAACCCAACAAAACCCTACCATTTACAACTCATTCCACACGAATTTTAGCCTTGGGTTAGAGAATCATACCTCTCCTCTTCCTTGCCTCAAACCCTAGTTTGATAGAATTTGGATAGAGGAATTACTTCGTTGTTAATCTGCTAAAACCCACGAGTTTGTAGGTAGGTTTGGTGTTTAAGGTGCCTTTGGAAGTGTCTCTAGGGTTGGGAGAGTGTTTGGGGAAGTTTGGGAGTGTTTTCCCTCGGTTTACTTGTTTTGAGCCCTTTAATGACATGTCAAGACTCCCGATAATGTAGGTTTTGGAAAATTAATGTACGTTGAACAACATACGTTAATATAGGAATTCTGGCAAGAATAACATACGTTATTCTTCATGGTAACGTACGTTACTCATCAATTTGGAAGAATAACGTACGTTACTCAACCTTTTCCAGCTATACTTTCTATTTCCGACCTTCTTTCACTCCCCAACATACATATTCCTATATATGCATTCTTCCAAATTAATTTAGACATTATTCTAATATAAAATTGAAATTTTTTAGGGCGATATAGCTCTCCCCCTTAAGAAATTTTTTCCCCAAAATTTTCAACAAGTTAGGTTATAATCAACTCAACTTACTTAAACTCACACATTCCAACTTAAAGCTCTTAGCTTAAGACAACCAAGAAGAATCAAACATACAAATAAGCGAGAACATATTCTAATGTTCCAAATCACTTTCATATAAGATTATAGTCAAGGATTTAATCACATTCATTTTAAGTTTATACGCTCAACCTCATAATAGTATCAAAGTTTACTTAATCATTTTCATGCTCAAAGCATAATTCACCATTACAAAATTGGCACTACCAATCACAAAAGCATCTTATACTCTCAACCATAACAACTAAAATCAACCAAATCAAACAAATTAGCAACCAAGACTCATAATCATATCCACATCTTGTTTACACATTCATGTATCTTCTCCTTTTTCATTATTCAATAAAACATTTCATCGTACACATGCATTGATTAGGGTGATCATTATATCCCTATACTTATTCTCACTTCCGTACTCACCTTTATCCAACTGGGCAATATGCCATTAATACATTGTACTTTCATCCCCAATCCTAACATCAACTCTCACTCTATAAACCTCTATTCATCAAGTACTCAAACGAGCACCCAAACATATCCTTATGATTGAGTTTCTACTCTTAACACTTAGTGTTCCTTTCATAAGTTTCAGTTTAGAGTATTTCTCACACTCATAGACTACGGCATTTTCGTTTGCTCATTTTCTCGTAATATGCGCTTGGCACATTACCTTTCTCATTGCTAATTCTAGCACCATCGTGCATCCTATAAAACTCTATTTCTCTTAACCCGCAATCACTCACGACATCCTCTGATCATGTAATACTCACCCCATATCCATATCCCAAAATAACAACTTGCTATATTTCATTTGCTTACAACTCTCTTATTTAACACTCACAAATATATCTATGCTCGTAATCTCCATCTAACAGGTAATGTTAGCCCAAGTAGGTAACCAAGAAAAATGATTTGCGTATGCATAAGAACGGGATGCAGAAATGCAAAACCTTTACGAGAAATGCAAGAAATGTCCTACCCTTAGTCAAGAAAACTATGCAGAAAGCCCAAAAAGCACTTCCTCGTACAAAGCACAACCCTGGCACTACCTTCAAGAGAAAGAACAGAGATAGCAACCTCAATGGTCACACTCTACAATTAAATCCTCAAATATACTTACCATAATCTCCCAAAATCATCAACACATAATACCTCTATTTTTTCCTTTCTTTGTTATCTTCTCTCATTCACACTATTATTTTTCCACAATATAGCAATTACACTCCCTAAATTTTCAACTTTCAACTTTACTTTTCATGCAGTCAATGCTTACTCGGTTGTTCAGACCATCAAGTTCACTCATTTCAATCTTGTACGGGACTCCATCCACACACCACCCTAGGTAAACCTCCCCATCTTTGGAAAAACCAATCATAATCTCACTAGTTACTTGGGTTTCTCCCCAAGTTCTCAAGTTCCATTTAGGCACTTCTTTTGCCATACAATTCTACTCGTTTTCTTCCACAAAGTTTCCTCATTACTTGGCAATTTATGCCATAATCATAAGAATTTATCTAACACAGAGTTATCCTTGTTGTTGTTAATACTCCTTCACACTTGAGTTTTCACAAAGTACTTAAATCTTCGTTCAAAACATTTATTACATAGCTTTTATACTATGTACACTTAAATAGTTTACACACTAGTATTTTCATCATCCCTTTAGCATTTAGGTTTTCATACAGTTAATCCAGAATTAAAATTTGTCTAGCAAACATGGGGATTTTAATTGAGCACGACCCTCGTGCTTTTCACAACAATGGACATTACTTGGCACCAGTTTCATGTTATCCTGCACAGTATCGTGTCACCATTATAGAATAGAAACAGAAACCCAACACAAAATTCTTTCTCTACGATTGGTCCGGACACGGAACTGTGCTGTTGACACACGCGCCGTTCCAACCCACAAATTTCACCAATGCACATTAAATGTTCAGTTACTGAACACTCAAATCATATCACACGTATTAACAATGAATACGGTGCCCTCAAAGATATACACATGCATTTCATAAGATTTCACACCATACTATAACATGCCCTAAGTCCATGTTTCCATATAATAAAACCATACGTAATCAATGTGACGCCAAAATCCGTAAGACTCATTTTCAAATAAACCTCGATTTTTGCACCATTTTTTTCTCTTTAAAACTGTTAAATTAAACAAGAGAGAGAAAATGGATAAATGGTTTTCAAACCCATCAATACAAATCCTACATCAACAATAGTTTGAAATGTGAAAGCTGTGGAAAACATTTAACATGATATGTTTATAAAACCCATCTATACTAATGTATACATAGATATACAAACATACGCAACAACCCAAACAACTGGGAGCTCAAACTTTAGTATCGCACCTCTCAGCATTGCCGATCAGGTAGTCCCGTCCCTGGTACCTGTAACTCTGCACACATTCAGCAAAACACGGGTGAGTATTTAAAATACTCAGTAAGTGACCCCTTAGTGTTATTATGCTGGGGTGCAGGGGAACCGTCGATCAACACAGGTGTACGTCTATCGTATTAAGCCGTGTTCGCACTTAAGTGCCCTAATGGCTCATTATAGCCATCGCACATCAATCCTTTAAGTGTTTTGTGTGTTAAGGAATCTTCCTAAACCATTATCTCACTTTGGATAATCATTAGCACATTATTCAGGCTAAAACTAGGTTTCTGGACTAAAATAACGTATGTTTATCAAGCCTTAACGTACGTTATTCATAAAAAGGCAAAATTACACTTCCAGGTTAAGAATAAAATATGTTACCATATTGGTAACATATGCTATTCACCTTAACGTACGTTAATCCTTGCATTAAGGTACGTTAAGGCCATCCAGCAGCACTCTGTCCACTTTTAAACTTATTTCGGGACTTATTCTTTCCATACAATTTTAAGGCATATCAAACCAACAACATAGCCTTCTAATCAACCATTTCATACCACTTAAAGTCACATACAACATCT
This sequence comes from Breynia disticha f. nivosa, assembly GCA_948193385.1. Lineage (NCBI taxonomy): Eukaryota > Viridiplantae > Streptophyta > Magnoliopsida > Malpighiales > Phyllanthaceae > Breynia > Breynia disticha. The sequence goes on along the minus strand of CANYCX011865456.1, from coordinate 6,267 downwards.
TTAATTCCATAACTTCAACCTAGTATAACATACACTTAATCATTATGCATTCATCATTTCTTTCCCATTTACATTTTCAAACTTTTACCAACACTTCATAACCCAAACACAACACATAGCCTCTAAGGCATTATCACACAATCTCACAACCCCTCAACCAAACCTACATCAAGTCATTTAGCTTATGATCATATTCCAAACATCATTCACATTTAATCATATCAACATAGGTGATCACTCACACTTTAAGCATACCCAAGATAATATCATTTTCATTCAAACACATAGGCAAACATTACCATCAAATCCCAAGCAAATCAATAAAACAACACATTTCCTTTCTCTTACAGGAGCACTTATGTTGCTCACTCACAAGTCCAACACATGCACCCACACCACTCTCATTCTAACACGAATCAATCCAAAATCTCAACACGTGTAAAATTTCACATAAAGATATATAACATAATTCATCATCATCTTATTCCACAAACACATCATCAAATCACAAAACATGCTCATTATATAACAATAAACATCATACATTCACTTTCTATTAACTTATAATGTGTATGCATAATGGATGCAATGAATGCCATATGAATAAGAATGTAATGCTAATGCATTTCACACACAAATGATGTGCTCCAGAGCCTCAAACATAGTTAGACAGAGACTCCACTCGATCTTTGTTGTCTCAAAATTAGCAGAGAGAGACTCCACTTGATTTTTGTTATCTCAAATCAAGAGAGAATCCACTCTCATTGCGCATTGGCCACGAGGCCTTTGTTTTATATCTTGTGCATTGGCCACGAGGCCCTTGTTTTGTGCGCATTGGCCATGAGACCCTCATTCCTTTTTCTCAACATAATTAGGCTAATCCTCCATTTTATCACATGTGAGCCATAAGCTCTCTTTGGTCTAATGCATGAACATACATGTGTTCATGCCAACATAATAATGGTATGTATGAATGCAACTCCATACATTTCATCTCAAATTCTCTCAACAATACATGCACATCAATGTTCCATAAATCATTCATATCACAATACAGGCCATCATGCTCAATATATCCAAACTTGACATAACCAATATACACTTATGTAACTCAAAGAGTGTTCATCACAAAGTCAATAGAGAACATTTATATCATGCATATGACAATATAAGATGATTTACCACATCATTCTCAAATTTATAATCCTACATACCATACACAATCCATCATAAGTTTCATACTTATGATCATACGACATTCTCATAAAGAGCATATATCCACAAGCACCATTTAAGTTCCATTCATCACAGCACAAGGCATAGCAAGTGCCATTCACGCATACAATCCATCATCTTAAATCATTTCACACACAAGAAAGTCCCATTAGTTCCTTTCTTTCTTAACACATTCCAATATACCAAGCACAACTCATACATCTTCCTTATAGACGAAATAAGTATCATACAGGCATAACATTTCTCAAGGCACATTCGAACCGTACAACTCAACATCCAACGCTTTTATAAATTTCCACATAATGGACATCTAAGCATATCATTCATTCAAGCATACATTTTCCACTATCAAATGACAAATAACACATTTAGGACATATAATTAACTAAAAGAGGATTAACACATCCTTAGTAAGTATCAAGCACAATTACTAATCATCTCCTAAGCAAACTTCCAAAGTTCCATACAACCATACCATTCTTTCATGAACACCTTTCTAATATCACATAATCAAATATAACATCTAAACCATACAATGAATGAAAGCAAAGCAACCATTCCAATAGTAAGCATAAAAAACACTTACCTCAAAATCCAAGGGCCGATTCGTCACCCGATCCTCGATTCTAGCTCCGAATACCGATACCTACACAAATTTAATCTCATTTAATATCATTTAACATACAATGTATCTAATTTTAACATTCTCTATTGGTTTCCCTAAAATCCCCCAAATTTTCCACAAAACCTAATTCCTTAAATCTCACCAAATCTTGTGTTTTTTAGGTTAGAGGTTTATGGAATCATTAACAACTAAGAAAACCCAGCGAAACCCTAACAAATGCTCATATTTTTACTCAAATTTCATCTTAGAATCAAGAATTACCTTACCCCCTCTTTCCTCCAAAACCCTAATGTTGAAGATTCTGTGATAGAGGCGACTTGTTTGCTTGTAGGTTTTGTGTTAGGGAAGGCTTAGGAATGGTGTTTTAGGGTTGAGAAAGAGTTTGGAGAGTGTGGGGGTGTTTTTCCCTAGTTATGGTCGTTCTCGACCTTTTAATGACATGTCCCGACTCCCGTTAACGTACGTTATTTTATCCATTAACGTACGTTATTTTAACCATTAACGTACGTTACAAAAAATGAATTTTTAGGCTGCCAGGGAAGAATAACGTACGTTATTCTTCCCCAGAAGGATGAATAACGTACATTAATGATATCCTAACATACGTTAGGTTGTGTTTCCAACACCATTTTTCGTTCCCGACTCTCCTACGATTCCTCGACATATATATACTTACACGTACATACTTACAACTTATAATAAACATTATTCCACCTAAATTCACACCTTTCCAACATCAATTAAATTGAATTAAAATCCTCATTTTAAAATCATTATTTCATTTTAAAATGGACGAATTTCCAGGGCCTTACAATCAAAACAAACATAGTTACACATTTGCACAATTCATGCAAAATCACACTTTTACGGCCATTATTCCTTAATCAACTCAGTTCTCTTGTTTATTTACTTACCATCTTTCTAGTCAACTTTTCCCTTATCCATTTTATCAAATCATATTTTTGACCTCTAGCCTTCCAAATAGACTCTCTTGTCATTTACACAAAGCATATAAAGCTTATTACTTCAATATCTTGCACAAATAGACTATTAGATTGCACACAAGTAGGCGTACCTTAGGGTAATCAATTATGAGGATTCCATGAGGTCAGAGCACAACCATTTTTCTCAAAACACTCTTGGTTTTGAAAACGCAATTCAATGTTTTAAAAGTCCAACTCATGCATATGACCCTAAAACAATGCACCTATCCCGAGGGAATATAATCCCCACTCTGATACCACTAAATGTTAACCCCAATTTTGTAAAACTCTTTTTTGAGCAAACAGTAATTTTTGCAACCATTTTTTTAAATAATTTAATAATTGGAAACCGCGCATGTGTATTTTTTAAATATTTTCATAATCCTCACCAAACATACATGTGGACACTTAACATACAAGGCAATATGTTAAACTCCTTTTACAAAATTTGTACAATTTACAACTATTTATTCCAAAAGTGTTCCTTGAAAATTGCTCATGGAAACCCTCTTAAACCTGCACAACAGTAAAACAACATACAGGGGTGAGTATATAACAATACTCAGTAAGTGATAAATCGAGTGTTGTTAAGATGAAGTACAGGGGAATCTTCAGCCAGCACGAGGCGTGCTCATGGAATACGATGTCGTGTTCATGTTTTAATTCCCAAATGGTACAACATCCCCTGTTAAACATGGTTCTTTATTTTCAGATCACAGCAACCAAGATATCTTTATAACTAGGCATATCTAGCATGCTTCATTTACCATTTGTATAGTGTTTATATATATCAAGACACTCATGCACGTGAGTAACTAAATACCAAGTAAGTACACTTACGATGTTTACTAAAGTAGCTAATTCCTAGGTACTCATTGGTAGGTCTTTTAGGTGCTTTAGTTATTAGGGAAAACATCCTAAAACTTTTGCTTACTCCGGATATTCGTTAGTACGCTGTTTTGGGTTTAAACTAGTTGTCTGTGCCAAATTAACGTATGTTTATTCTGGCCCTAACGTATGTTATTCATCAATAACTTCACAAAATTTCCAGACAAGAATAACATAGGTTACCATGCTGGTAATGTACATTACTCTCCATTAATGTACGTTATTGTTTAAAATAACGTACGTTGTTAAACTTTATTTCCTGGACAACTTCAATCCAACACGTACACACCTCATACAACTTTTAACCACATCTTGCATCACAGAATCCTGACGTAACACATCTACCATTCGTTAATCATATATCAACAAAACCAACACAAGCGAGCAACACAGGAGAATCATACCATCCATAATTCTCACCTCATAACAAACACTTATTAAGTCAACATACATGAAATCAACCAAAAATATGAATAACATCTTTCTCTTGTTGACAGGCCACTTAAAATCCACATGTCTATACACATACGGAACAATTAAACACACACCTTCAAGATTTATATCATTTATGACCACTATATCTTAACTTGCGTTATTATCAACAAATCACCACCTTAACATCATTCCACAATATATGTTCAACTAAATTATTCAAGCATTCACAATATCACAATTACATACCATCAAGGTCATACTCAATTGTATAACACATACAAAAGTACATAATAACAAACGAGCACACGAGGCCAAATCAACATATCCATAATCATATCATAACTCATACACCAATCACTCCACTCATTGTCATGTACATGCCACAATTTCACCACTCAAACTATGACACACATGAATTCATCCATAACCTTGATAATTCAAAGCAACAATATAATCAACCAATGATGTAGAATGAATGAATGAATTCATTATAGTGCCAAGGCAACACAAAAATGCAATGCTTCAGAGCCTTTCATCTCATAATGGAGAGTCCACTCCCTTTTTCAATTTTGGGCACAAACCCCTTGGTTTCACAATTAACAGAGACTCCACTCTCTTTCTGTGCAAATGGGCAAAAACCCTTTTTTCACGATTAAGAGAGACTCCACTCTCTTTCTGTGTATATGGGAAAAAAAACCCTTTTTTCATAATCAAAAGAGACTCCACTCTTTTTCTGCATATATGGGCAAAAACCTTTTTTTTCATAATTAAGACACACTCCACTCTCTTTTCGTGCATATGCGCAAACCCTCCCCTTTATTCATTTCCTCACCATCAACATGTGTTGATGTTCATGCGATGCCATAAATGTCATAGTTCGATGCAACACAAGCATTAAAGTTTCATGCATAATTTTGCATAGGCCATATGCTTATGAACAAGTCACACTTTCATAAAGAACACACCATCCAAAAGCACCATTTTTCAATCCAAATTCACGACCACCAACAACCAAGCATACATAGTTCATTTCACCACATAAATCATAAGCATATAACCACACAACTTATAACCCATCTTATTCACAACTTATTTAATTATAAAGAAACTCACGTTATCATTCACATAAAGAGATACAAGCATCAAAGTCTTTTAACGACACATTTTTGCTAACATTTCCAAAAAATGAAGCATTAATCACATATACTTAACCATACAGAGGCGAATGCTAGAATGGTAAGCGTAGTTGGGTGAACTTACCTCGAACTCGACGAATCGGCTCGTTGCTCGATTCCTGGTTCAGGTTTTGATTGTCATCTCGTACACATATCATGTCATATTTCATGTTATAAACAACACATTATACTCAATTCCTCATTTACTCTACAGTTTTCCCAAAATCCCTAATTTTCCCACAAACCCTAAATTTCTCAATCTCCCACAAATCCTCTAATTTTTTTAGTTGAATGTTTATACATTTAGTAACTAGGATCAAAACCTAACAAAACCCTACCATTTACATCTTATTCCACATGAATTTTAGCCTTAGGTTAGAGAAACTTACTCCTCCTCTTCCTTGCCTCAAACCCTATGATAAGGCCAAATATACACATTTATTCCATTTAAATTTAGTTGATTTTCATGTCATTTTAGAAGATAAACCAATAGATTTTATATGTTTATGTTCGTTTTGGTTTTATCTAGGTTTATGCGGAGAACATGAAGAGTTACTATTGTTTTGATGGAAAATCACGACACATCGAATGAGGACATTTTGGAAGCATGAACGAATGAATTTCCCAGCATAGATTAGAGCTTAAAGCGTTGATATATGGTGCAAAAGTGAAGCCAAGCTTGAACTCAAGGGGACATCATGAATGTGATCCAAACCAATAACAAGACTTGGATGTCAAACTGTGGGCAGAAGATGTGTCTCGATCTAGACTTACCAAGTCTCGATCGAGACTCAGCCAAAAGTGAAGATAAGCTAGGACAGAACACATGCCTCGATCGAGCTTTGAATGGTCTCGATTGAGACTCAATCTGACGATGAAATTTGATTCAGACAGAAGTTGAGTCTCGTTCGAGACTCAAGGAATC